>BQNB010173039.1:0-13402 GCA_026074375.1 Tanacetum coccineum
GCATATATATTCGTTAGAATATCAAACGCTAGCTATTTAGTTTCTTACCGTTAAGTTTGTGCATACAACTGGATCGTGTCTTCTTTTATATTCTCACTTTTGGTAATTGGTACTTGTCACTCAAAAGTGATTAATTAATGTGTTCATTAGATAACCTTTCTACATCTTTGACCATTACTACTGTTTTTTTCACTTAAGTGTGTACTAATATAACGGTCATATCTAGTGTTATCTTTTGACCACCTAGTTACATAATAATTGAGAGCAATGTGTCGATATATACTTAATAATTTTTGAGGCTTTCACATCCGACATGCATGATGAGGTAAATTACATGACACTGTGACTAAGGGACATGAGAACATGATTTAAACATACATAATTGAGGAATAACTTGCAAGTTATTATAAAAAAAAAAATTATTTTCTTTTAGGTGCAAGTTATCATTCAACTACTTTACTATTTAGAAAATTTGTAGGGTTATGAATATTGTTTTCTGTGACGTTTTGTAGTGATTAAATTTACTAGTTATGACAAATCAAAAGCGAAATTTTTGATCCACAAATCTTGTCTTTTTTATTTTATACTTTACTTTTTTTTTCTAAAAAGAAGAGTTTGTTGATTTCTTCTCTTGCTTCAAAGCCCCACGGTGGGTGAATGTCTTTTTCAATTTGTTATGGAAACTACTTTTATCAAGATTCTCAAGCATGGATAATTGGATATAGTTTTATAAGACCGTTAAAGTGTTATCATAGCATCAATATATTCCCTTAGTTATCAAAATTACAAACCCTATAAAAGTAAAATGGTCAAATTTGTAAAAGCGTCACAAATATTTTGGTAGCATTGGTTTTCCATATCACCACATTGTTTTTAAAGTTGGTTTCAACATCATATATTATCTTGACGGATCAAACATAAGTTATATTGATAAATATTTTTCTTTTAATCAAAATTAAAGATCTATTTATTTTTCGGTTCTCACAATACATAAAAAACATAACTTATCATGTTAAAATCAAATTTGAGATATGATGAAGGACCAAAACTGAAAAGGTAATAAAAGATAATCTTGACTAATTAAGTTGGATTAGAAGTTAATTATGATTTAACTCAAGTCTAGTTATATTTTAGGTTTATTTTTATTTGTTTGATTAGTATTAGTATGCTATCAGAATATTGCAGCATATTGCAATTCATTATAGGGTTTTTATGTCTATATAAATTAAATTACAGCATATTGCAATTCATTATATTCAATATTATTCAACTTTATTTTCTGGATACGTGTTCCACGTTTTTGTTTTGTGTTCTTTGTGAACCAAATTACAACCAACGTTTATTTCGCATTTGCAAGTCGCCTGTTTACAACGTGTTTGTAAATACAACCTTCTGTTATCCTACTTTAGGTGGTAATGAGTATCTCCTAAATTGACATCAGGTCATCACTTTCGATCTCTATCTTTTATAAATTCGGGTTTTCCCCGATTGTTCTTTATTTTCTTTTAGCTATTTTATTCTAAAAAAACATTATTGTACATCGCACTGTTAGCGAATTTTTTTTTAAAAGTGATCATGACTGATAATACCACACTTTTGCAAGCCCTACAAGCGATTCAACAACAATTGCAGCAACAATCACAACAACAAATCGAACAAAATACCAAAATTCTCGAGGCACTAAATATGAATATCAAAGAACAACCAAAACATGAACACAATCTTTATGTGTCCTCAAGTGACGAAAACAGTTGATCCCGCGAAATGAGATGAGCAGCCTCATCTTGGTGGGACAACCTTCAAACAGGTCGACAAAATCGACGAAGTCAACGAAAGCAACCAATTAGCACATGGCACGAGATGAAGAGCTTAATGTTCGCGTGGTTTCTTCCGATTGATTACGAACAAACGATATATTATGTATATCAAAATCGTCGTCAATCATCTCGAACCGTCACCGAATATGTTGAATAATTCATGAGACTTGCATCCCGTGATCAATTAAGCGAATATGATGCCCGGAACAAGTTGAGTGAGGTTCCACAATGCATTCGATATGATATTCAACACAGCACTGCTCATCTCTTCAAACAACATGGACTCTCGATGAAGTTGTTGCATAGCCTTGAACGCTGAACAAACAATCAACAAGTAGGGAATTGTTAGCTCCATGTACAAAACCAAAATTGATGCAAACCAAAACAATAGTAGCCAGTCAGGAGTGATGCCCAAGTAGATCATTCCAAATTCGCACATGAAGTTGATAGTGACAAGAGGAAGACAGTGACCACTAGTACCTTTGCACAGGCCGTAAAAAGTCATCTAATAATCCATATGCTCGTCCAGTGGGCATAATGTGTTACCAGTGCCAAGAAATTTCTCATACCTCAAATAAATGTCGAGCAAGCCCTCTTGACCTAGGTGCAAAGTGATAAGGAGCTATACTGAATCTGAAAGATGAAGGATTTTGTTATAAGTCCTGATGTTCATTTTGAAGCGATGCTGCTCATAGCGAAAGCTTCTCTAGGTTTTGTTCGACAGATTATATACTTACAGTACTAGAAAAGTGAAGACAGTTACGACACAACATCTTCCAACGCGGAGCAAGAGTCAATCAATATGTTGTTCAAGTTATCAATGACAGCGGAAGTAGTGAGAATATCATCTCACGGGACATTGTGACTCGTCTCAAGTTGAGACCAAAGAAACATCCAAAATCATACAAGATTCAATGGATTAAAGTCGTTGGTGAGGTAAGAGTAACCGAACAATGCGATGTCCTTTTTGCCATTGGAAAATACAAAGACCCGCTCCGTTTGATCATGGTAGGAATGGATGCTTGTGTCTGTTCTTACTGATAAGAGACGCTGTTGGAAATCTAATCTCGCTTAATACTAGGTACATCAAAAGACAAATGATGGAATACCTACAACTTTTCTACAAGGATGTCACAAGTTCAGACACTATGTCCTTATTCATATTAAAGTTCAAGCAACAACAACCAAAGTACAAAATCAGATTATGTTGATACTCGACATGGGAACAGAAAACATCAATATATCGTTGAATATACTTATCTCTCGAATCAGATGCTATCTCTCATTAAGAACTCGTGGTCTAGTTCTTTTCAAGAAGGGGAGAACGATAGAGGACCAAAACTGAAAAATGAAATAAAAGTCTATCCTTGCATAATTTGTTGATTAGAAGTTATTGAGTTTATTTCTGTTTTAGTTATATGTTTTAAGTTCATTTTTAACTTGTTTGATTATGATTATTATTTTATTAGAAATTTTGTTTGAGTTCATTTTAAGATTATAAGTCTATAAACTTAAGTAAGTATATTGTAATTCTTCTTTTCAATATTATTCAACTTTATTTTTTGGATACGTGTTCCACGTTTATGTTTTGTGTTCTTAGTGAACCAAATTACAACCAAGGTTTATTTCGCGTTTTCAAGTAACCTATTTATAACGTGTTTGTAAATAAAGGATTTAGATGTCCTACTTTAAGAGGATCTTTTTACTTGTTTTAATGAAAAAGAAAAAGCCTACCAAGCTATTTATTCCCATAATTCATCTCTATGATGTTGTCACTAGTATCAACTTTTTTACATTACACGAAACCTAAGACTAGAAACAACTAAAATACAAAAGCAGGGTTATTAGTGGGAGTAGTTCGCACCCCCCCCCCACCCTCCCCCCTTATTTTTTTTTTCTTTTTTTTTTTAGAAAAACTAGATTACTACGAATTAGTTGAAACAAGTTTCAAGCTTGGGTTGAAGGATGTCTCCTAGGGTTTAAAATGTACTTTCTTTGTTCCAAAACTTTGTTTGACACTATTCAAGAATCAATTACACGTACCTTATAATTCTTAGTTAATAATTGAATCTAAACAAAAAAACAAGTTAACAACTCTAGAATTGTCTATTTGGATTAGGTTTCATGTCTTGTTGAGCTGTAGTTTGATGTTTAAACAAAGGAAATAATGATTTAACAAATACAAAACCGCCAAAAGGATTACAAACATGGATGGTTGTTAATGGTAAGACGATATTCGACAGTTTCGACCTGCAACTAGAAGCATGCTCGTCTAGACATGCAACAGGGATTGGTCCATAAACGCAAACCAATATAAACCGTTACTACCAATAATCTGGGAAGATAATACATACACGGATACACCCTTACTTATGGCGAGTTTTACTTAAAAAATGTTTCCTCATTTTCCGACGACATATCAAAATGTTGAAGACGAGCATGCATGTTCGCTAATAAAATGTCAAGTTTTGAAATCGCCGATTTTGTAGTAGTGACATGTCGCAGTTGCTAGAACATACCGAAAAAGAAATGAAACGAGTGTATGTATAAGTGCACATGCTTTCTCGTACGTATATCACCTGATGCTTAATTAGTTAATAGCTAGTACCTTTGGGCATATGTATGTTGTGAAAATTTCAGTTCGTATCACTATATTTACATTTGTCTAAATAAAACTTCGTTTAATTGTGTACAACGTAATCATTAGTGAGATATTTATGAGTGTTGTATTATTCGAAGTTTTGATAAGCTTAAACTTATGATGTACTGGATTCTATAAGATACTTTCTCATTAATCTAAAATGATGTATGCTTATTGCCTATCGAACAAAACAATCCTGACTTCAACAACTAATAAATTTATTAGTTTGCTATTCATACGTTCACGAGGTATGATAATAAGCCATTTGTCCACCACTCTCCTCGTGAATGTAACTAGTATTGTATTCAATTGCACGATAGAGTAAATATTCACATTCGTATAAAAATTTGGTAACATACATAAATCGCTAGTCCTTACATATGCGGAGAGTTTAGGCTAAGTTGGCGTTACCGGTTAACGCTTTGTAAAAGAGTTTAGGCTACGTTAGCGTTGCCGGTTAACGCTTAGTAAGGATATAAATCGCTAGTATTAATATGCTCGTGGGAGCCCAAAAAGTGTTTAACATAATTACGTACTGATTTATGTTATATTTGAGAGTGGAACTTTTTCAATATGCATGGAGTCATGGACCATGCACCCCGTTTTCATAAAAAGAAAAAGTTTAAAGATTCACATGAAATAAAGGTTTTATATTAATTTATTTTTACTACAAGTAGACAGTCAAAAAATTAGGAACAAGTTAATGCCTTTTTCTTTATGACTTTATCACTCTCCGCTACTGCTATGTTTCAGTCTTTCTTTCTGACCCACCCTTCGCTAAAAAGCAACCGGTAAAAAAAGAAACAGCGCCATTCTAGCTTTTAATGCTAGGTACGGGTACCGTGATGGAATCAGAAAAATAGGTTGCGGAAGGCAAAATATTTTTTTTTGATAACAGCCATAAAATGGGAAGAAAAATAATATGATCGAATGATAAATCGAGTATTCTGTACCTAGATCTGAAAATTTTATTAAATTTTTTAATGTGATGTTAAGTTAAATACGTGGGTGGGGTGCAATTTGAGTTTGGATGTGGGCATTTTCGAAAAAGTTAAAATCAACTAGAAATACACTAAAACATTCTCTATCTCTTGGTCTAGCCGTAGATGACCTCCCCCCACCCCACCCCCCCAAAATAATACTACAAAGTGTGCATCCACCGCTGGCTAGGGGTGTCAATTTGAGTCGTGTCTGAGTTGGCGTGTTCGGGTTAAAGGATAGACGGGTTTAAATATCTCAACTCAAACCTAACATGTTTAGTTACTCGTATTGAGAATATTAACTCTAGCCCGAATATGTTTATAATATGAATTAGTCATGTCAACTCATTTATGATCTAAACATAAATATAATGGACATATTAAATACAATAAAGTGTATTTTAGAGACCGTCTGAGCAACTCGATATTATATATCCTCATAAAAGATTTTAAAAAATAATAATACATGATAAGATAGAGACATTAAATAGTTAAGTCTTCTTATAATGAAACTAAACATGTATAACTTTTAATATTTGATATTTTTAATTGTATATTTAAACATGTTGACAAGTTGTAATCGGGTTGAGAATCTCAACTCAAATTTAGCATATTTATTAAACATGTAGTCGTGTCGATCTATTTTTAAACCGAACTTGTTTAGCCTCAAACATAACCTGTTTATATCCTCTAGTCGGTCTCGAGTCGTGTTTCATGTCATGTCATAAATCGCCACCCATAACACGTACTAAATATCAGTTTGTTTGATTATATATTTAAATTTTTATTTGTGTAACAAGAAAAGAAAACAAACGGTTGATATGAAAATTGATATTTCGATGTAAACTAAAGGTTTAATCTTTATTTCTTAAATCATATCCTTCATGTGTTTAAAATTATAAAACGTACTGACTAAAAAACATAGTAACAATTAAATATTTAGCTATTTCGAACTAGACTACAATGACAGATATATTATTATAATGGAAAGGTTGGCTAATAAGGATTAGCACTAACATCAACACTATTGTCTGGTTATTAACAACATGTTAATAGCTATTACCCATGATTTAAATTTCAAACTATTAAATTTGACCAATATAACTGTTATTTCGCAAAAAAAAAATGACCAATATTGCTTTATAAAATTATCAAAAAGGACAACTCCTTTATTTCATAGCCTTATCACTAGCAAATATCGTACAAAACTTACGTTAACATTGATAAACTTTATGTATTCTTTTGTGTTGAAAGATGTACCAACCATTTATCGGGCAATAAATTATAAGGTTTGAGCTCATTTGTGAGTTTGAGTCGATTAGAGGTTTTATATATATTGCATCAGTAAAACGTATCTTTTAAGGATTTTACAACATCTAACATAATATTAGAGTATGGTGGTGTTTGTTTTTTTAAAAGAGTCTCTTAACAACCTCTTAATCTGACTCATTCAGACGCGCTCAGACATTTGGCTCATTAAGAGCGTTTGTTTTTTTTCTTTCGTTCAGACGCGGTCAGAGGCTGAAACATCTTAACCAACTAGATGTGGATGGGGGGTCTTGATGCCTCTTAATACCTCTTCACTCTTTACTTTTCTTATGTTTTTTTTCTTTAGTTTATTTTTTTTGTTTTTTCTCTTTTTGTTTTGTGAGATATTTTTTTACTCTTCTTTTAATATTAAAAAGAATTAATCTCTTTTTTTGTTAAATAAATAATGTTCAAAATACTAATGATGATGCTTTTTCAAACAATAGTAATATGTAACTAGTTTGTGAAATTAAATTGTGGCCGTGTAATTTACACGTGAGCTTAATTTTTTTCACTAAAAAGTATTTTAATTGTCACTTGACAATGTTAAGTATACTACGAAATATTATTTTTCGCAATCTTATTATTGTAAAGTTAATGATAGTAACAATTTGCAAAATGATGAAAATGTTTAACCACATTGGAATACAATATATAACTACTTTGTGAGAATAAATTACGACACAAAATTTTGAATGTTTTTTAAGACATTTTATTCTCACGTTGCACAACTATGTTAATTTTAAGACTAAAATGTTCTATAAAAATTTTAAACATGTTTATGTTTCGTAAGAATAAAACTGATTTTTACTTTTATCGTTCAGACATTTAAAAAGTGAAAAACAAACAATATAATTTCATTCAGATCTATACATTTGCGCATCAGATTCAGATTCAGATGTGCGAATCAGATTCAGATTCAAAGCCTCTTAATAAACAAACAGCACCTATGTCTTATCCTCAGATCTAATTGGCAACCTCGAGCCAACGTCTCAAATCATTTCGTCAAACCTTAATCGTTTTCGTTTATCCATTATCCTGAGATCTAGTTGGGCACCATAAAATATAGTAACAATGTGCATATGATACCGAGAGGATAAATTTCTTTTTAAATAATATTTCTTTTACAGAATGTGAGCACTAAGTAAAATTGTGTGATTGGATTCTTAAAGAGAAGATACCTAACGAAAGCCAAACCAAACTGGTATCGAATGTGCAGTTCTATTCCCTTGCCGTAATGACATTGGCAGCTACGATTATGCGGTTTCACTATTAGAAACACTAGTACTAACAACTATTTCTTTTACTAGTTAGATACGTCAGCGCATAGTAGCGGAGATAAAAATTGCTAACTCAACTCTTTCCGCAATTCCCTACTCGCTTAGTAAATTCGTTTCACAACACTTCGAATGTATATGTGTTCGTTTGGGTTTCTCGTAACTTTCCCGCAACACCAAATTAACATCGTCATTCTCGCATGTAAAAAAACTATCACAGTGATCTCTTACCTATCAAATAATCTCTCCAAAAGTATATAATTTTTACGAATCAACATTTGTATTCAAATTAAGGTTAAGTTGTACGGAGAATCAAATTTAAATCAAAATAAAATTAACCCACTAAAAATATTAAAAAACTCACAAAATTCCATAAAAAATATATCAAAATTTATATTGATTAAAGCGCACACAACACTTTAAAAAATATAAGAAATTAATCATAAAAAGAATAACTAGAATAAAAAAGAAAATGAACATAAAATATAGAAGTAAGTTTCTAAATAAAAAAGTGAATTATGTGATTCTTAACATGTCGAGAGATGTTAAAGATGCACTTCTTTCTTTTAGTTTTTGATATGACTTAAATTTATTAAATGATTTTTTTTTTTTTCTATTAATCAGCTCCGCTCGAACTTCTGACTGTCATTTACCGTGTGGTCGTTTGGGTTCTTCGTAACTTTTCCCGCCAACACCAAATTAACATCGTCATTTCGCACTGTAAAAAATACTATCACAACTGATCTTCCCCTACCTATCAATTAATCTCTCCAAGAGTATATAATTTTTTACGAATCAAATTTGTATTCAAATTAAGGTTAAAGTTGTACGGAGTATAAAATTTAAATCAAAATAAAATAAACCCACTAAAAATATAAAAAAACTAAAAATTCATAAAAAATATATCAAAATTGATATTGAATTAAAGAGCACAAAACTTTAAAAAACTATGAAATGAAAATCCATAATCAAGAATAAATAGATAATAAAAGATAACGTAAAACTAAAAGTAAGTTTCTAATTCAAAAGTGAATTATGTGATTTCTATAAAATGAGATGAGATAAAGCTAGCACTTCTTTATTTTTAGTTTTTGATATGATTAAATTATAAATAGCCTTTAGTATAATTAGTTATATACTTCCGAATGTATATGTGTTCGTTTGGAGTTGCGCGTATCTTTCCAGCAACACCCAAATTAACATTGGCATGCTCGCAGTAAAAAAACTATCACACCTGAATTCTCTTACATGATCAATATCTCTCAAACGTATATAATTTTTACGAATCAAAATTTGTATTCAAATTAAGGGTTTTTAAATGTTGTACGGCGTAAAAAATTAAATCCATAATAAAAACACCCTACGATTACCAATAAACCCTAAAATATAAAAAAACTAAAAACGCGCATAAAAAATCATATCAAATTGATATGAATTATAAGAGCCAAAACTTTAAAAAACTATAATGAAATTTAATCATAAAAAGAATAAAGAGATAAAAAGATAACTGAAAATTAATAGTAAGTTGCGCTAATTAAAAGTGAATAATGTGATTTCTTCAATGAGATGATGTTACAAGATAGCATTACTTATGTGTAGTTTTTTGATATGACTTAAATTTATAAATGTCTTGTATATAATAGATATATACTGTCGAATGTATATGTGTTCGTTTGGTTTCTCGTAACTTTCCCGCCCAATACCATCTTAACAATCGCATTCCGCGCATGTAAAAAAACTAGCCATGATCTCTTACCATACTCAAATAATCTCTCCAAAAGTATATAATTTTTACGAATCAAATTTGTATTCAAATTAAGGTTAAAGTTGTACGGAGTATAAAATTTAAATCAAAATAAAATAAACCCACTAAAAATATAAAAAAACTAAAAATTCATAAAAAATATATCAAAATTGATATTGAATTAAAGAGCACAAAACTTTAAAAAATATAATGAAATTAAATCATAAAAAGAATAAATAGATAAAAAGATAACTGAAAATAAAAGTAAGTTTCTAATTAAAAAGTGAATTATGTGATTTCTTAAAATGAGATGATGTTAAAGATTGCACTTCTTTATTTTAGTTTTTGATATGACTTAAATTATAAATGCTTTATATAATAGTATATACTTCGAATGTATATGTGTTCGTTTGGGTTTCTCGTAACTTTCCCGCAACACCAAATTAACATCGTCATTCTCGCATGTAAAAAAACTATCACACTGATCTCTTACCTATCAAATAATCTCTCCAAAAGTATATAATTTTTACGAATCAAATTTGTATTCAAATTAAGGTTAAAGTTGTACGGAGTATAAATTTAAATCTAAAATAAAATACCCACTAAAATATCAAAAAACTAAAAAATTCATAAAAAATATATATCAATTGATATGAATTAAAGAGCATTAAAGAGAAGATACCTAACGAAAGCCAAAAATAAAGGAAGTTCTATTCCCTTCCATAATGTCATTGGCAGCTACGATTATGCGTTTCACTATTTAGAACACAGTACTAACAACTATTTGTTTACTAGTTAGATACCCGCGCATAGTAGCGGAGATAAAAATTGCTAACTCAACTCTTTCCGCAATTCCCTACTCGCTTAGTAAATTCGTTTCACAACACTTCGAATGTATATGTGTTCGTTTGGGTTTCTCGTAACTTTCCCGCAACACCAAATTAACATCGTCATTCTCGCATGTAAAAAAACTATCACACTGATCTCTTACCTATCAAATAATCTCTCCAAAAGTATATAATTTTTACGAATCAAATTTGTATTCAAATTAAGGTTAAAGTTGTACGGAGTATAAAATTTAAATCAAAATAAAATAAACCCACTAAAAATATAAAAAAACTAAAAATTCATAAAAATATATCAAAATCGATATTGAATTAAAGAGCACAAAACTTTAAAAAATATAATGAAATTAAATCATAAAAAGAATAAATAGATAAAAAGATAACTGAAAATAAAAGTAAGTTTCTAATTAAAAAGTGAATTATGTGATTTCTTAAAATGAGATGATGTTAAAGATTGCACTTCTTTATTTTAGTTTTTGATATGACTTAAATTATAAATGCTTTATATAATAGTATAGATATATATTTATGAAATAAAAGACCAAGATGTCTTTGGCACGAGGCTTGTAAGGGATTATAAGAGTTTGATCTTTTAAAATAAGTTAGCTTTTAAAATAAATTAGCTTATAAAATAAGTTTAATTTGTCACATAAGCTTATGAAATTTTAAGTTATAAGATTCCATAAGCACAAGTCCATTGAAATTTTAAGTTAAATTCCTTAAATACACTTTAAAATTTAATGCATTATATCGCAATAGCTGGAAATAATTTAATTTGATGTACTTTATGCGACTTTACATTAATAAGTTTCGGCTGCAACTAATTCGCCATTCAACTTTATAAAGATAGAAGCTCAAGCTTTCGGCTTATAATATAAGCTACAGGTCCAACTTTAGCTACAACTAATTTCGCCAAAAATACCTTAATCACTCATATTACAAATAACCTAATAATTTTGTGAGGTTAAGTCTATAAATAGCCCATGAACTTTCCAAAATTTGCATACTTAGGTAATGAACTTACTAAAATCCTATTATCACCCTTGTAATCAGTAATTTTGTTCCATTACCACTAATATCGTTCATTTTTGCAACGGGTGACCTGTTGCTACCGACTAACTAGTACACGTCACCAATTTAAATTAAAAAATTTGGCGTGGAAGTATCTTTATTGTTCGTCTCTACTCGGGTTAATTTGCATCGCGTGGAGTTCAGGTTTCCCCTTAATCTTGTCTATTTGTTGTGAGGCCCTCGAGAATCTCGATCATTGATGATTTGTTGCGACTTGGCAAAAGATATTGCACGAGTCTATTTGTAATTGGTGGGGCTTGGTGTGAACCCTGTTGATTCGTATCGATCTTGGTTATCTTGGTTGAATTTGTTCAACTTCATCAAGTTCAAAACATGTGCTGGAGGAGTGTTTGACACTTTCTGGTGGAGTATCTGGTCATATAGCAAACCACTCTCCTCTTCTCTGATTCAATCGTGAAATGATGGTATCTATTGAAGACATAGTTAGCGACGTGCTTTTTTCTGTATATGCCAGGGGTAAAAACTCTATAGTTGGATAGTGGATTCAACACCCTTTTTTTTATTTCTTTGTAATTCTAGCTCCTTGCTAGTTTTCTTTTAATAAAGTTGCCGTTCAAAAAAAAAAAATAGTATAGATATATATTTATGAAATAAAAGACCAAGATGTCTTTGGCACGAGGCTTGTAATGGATTATAAGAGTTTGATCTTTTAACATAAGTTAGCTTTTTAAAATAAATAAACTTATAAAAATAAGTTTAAGTTTGGATCTACATAAGCTTATGAAATTTTAAGATGTAAGATTCATAAGCACAAGTCCATTGAAATTTTAAGTTAATTACCTTAAATTACACTCGTTTAACATTGTTTGATGACATTTATCTCATACTTCTATGTCGTGCCAGTTATGATCGCTTAATTTGATGCTACATGCTTTGATGCGATCTGTTCGTATCATTAATAGTATTTTTCGGCGTGTTAACTAATTCGACATCACATTTATAAAGACTAGCACAGCCTCAAGCTTTCGGGCTTATAATATAAGCTACAGCGCACGCGCTCCAACTTTAGCTACAACTAATTTTCGACCAAAAAATACCTTACACGCATCTATTACTAAATACCTAATAATTTTGTTTGGAAAAGGTTTTACGGTCTATAAATACGCCACGAAACTTTCCAAAATTGCATCCTTAGGTAATGAATTACTAAAATCCTAATATCACCCTTGTAACCACATAATTTTCGTTCCAATACGCACCAATATCTGTTTCATTTTTGGCACGGGTGTGGACCTGTGCTGCGAACTAACTAGTACCACGTCCACAATTTAATTAAAACAATTTATTCACTAGTATTAATTACTAGTATTAAATAGATAAACCAAACACCCCTTTTTAATACCTGGCCCACCCTTATTATAAGTCAAACATAACGCCCCTCTTTTTCATACTTAGTTTTTTTCCAAATTCATATGAACTCTAATTCCCAAGCCTTAAGCAAATATTCAATTCTATGTAATTCAGTTTATAATCACGATGGGTAAAGGTAAACTTGAAAGAAATCGTGTATTTACAATTAGTCTAAAACACGATGGTGTTTTTATAGTGGATCCATTTCATTATTTGAATGGAGATGAAAAGAAAATAACAAATATTGATATTGAAGGTATGTCATTTGTTGATTTTCGTAAAGTAATTAGGTATTTAGTTCATGCCCTTGTTGCTTAGTTGTATTATTGCAAAGTAGGCACTCCATTA
>BQNB010173040.1:0-10143 GCA_026074375.1 Tanacetum coccineum
TCTTTAGGGAATCATAACTCTTGCGTATCAACACCTTTATGGGTGATTCCAGGGGCTGTGGAAAGCTACTTGCCTATAATACAATAACCTCAGCTATCACAGAATCTAATTCTAACTCTAAAGGCCTCGAATTCGTGTCTAAAATGGGTTGTTCGCGTCTGATTACAACTTTTGACAGCTTTGTATATAAATATGCAGAGTTTCATTTAGTCGTATCTCACTCGTTATTTATCCGTTTTTGATGATTCGACACCCTCTACAAGACCCACTACTGAGCCGACCCTATAACCCATCTTAGAGTGGTCGTGTTTAGTCCAAAAGTTACCCATTTAGCCATTTTATCATTTTTTGCAATTCTTCCGTTTTCGCAAAATAACTCATGAGATCACTTTCGCGAGCTCTAGATTTCGAACATAGCTTACTCCTAATGGTCTAGATTAGTTTAGTGAAGCTAAATACTACGCAAGTCCCATTTTTAATAGTGAAAATGACAAAGTGTGTTTACATCAGATACTTTACATAAAATTCGAAAAAGACATCAAAACACAACCTAAGCTTATAGTTTTCATTCATGGTCATTCTTAAGGTCTAGGTACTGTGTTAAGATGATACATTTATGCTAGAAACACTATTTTGAAAATGACTCAAGATTTGCACACTATATCAGATAGTGTGCATTTTTTTGAAAAAGATTCAATTTTCGAAACACAACGTATATAGGTGATGAACTACTGATATGGATGCTTAAGATATCATATGAAAATATTCTTACAAGACTTGAAGGAGATGAGCAAGTACAACTATGCAAACAACCCGCAAAACCTTCGAAAAAGAAAACCCTAAACCTGCTACTTTGCAACCCTTTTTAAAAGCCTTCTTCTTTAGGAACTCTTAACCAAAACTTAACCCTTACTTTTGATGACCTAGCTGCTGTCGTGAGATGTGAGGAAGAAGAACAAAAAGTATTTATGGTTGTTGCTAGAATGTGTCGAAAACCAGAGAGTAAAAACCAAGAACAAAAGTGAGTGTTGTGTTGAACGATTGAATGAGAAGAATCAGGGAAGTATGGGGGTTTATATAGGGACATAAGTAGGGTGTTTGAATGGTCAATGTTGAGTCACAAGTCCATGTAACAACATAAGTAGAAGGGTATATCTTGGAGTCTGGGATTTGCTTGTCTGATCGGCTCAACATGAAAAAGAAGGGAATCAAGAGGCCTTGGTTCTTGTTTCCATATTACTAGTTACTTGTGAACTTAATAAAACAAAAGCTATGAATTTTTCTTGTGCTTGCTTTCTAGCTGAGACATAAGAGAGAAAAAAAAATATGTTTGATATTCTTGCAAATGAATAAGTGTATGAGGCTAGCATCAAGGTCTCTTGGAAACTTTGGTATGGTTAAAAGAGATTTAGATGTCACATGTTATTGTTAGTCCACAATAGGCCATGGTGTACTTGTGACTCCTTTTGTGGCATGGGAAAAGAAAGGAGGAAAACAAGGGATGTTGCTTGCATTGGTTTATGGTGTAAGACCAAACAAATATATGGAAAGTTGGAGTTTCAATGCAACAAGAGAAATGTTGATATTACTAAAAGTTGGATAAGGTACTTTGCCTAAAATTTGAGACGTGGGAAGAAAAAGGACCAGGGAAAAGACATGTCATATTTGCTAGGATATTGTGTAAGTCATGAAAGGGGAGACAATGTAGGATTTGATGCATCAAACATGCTTATGCATGTGTTGTGCCGTATGAATGGAAGCAAAAGGAGACAAGAAAGCTTTTTGGTGGCTTAAATACAAAGGATAATAAGCTTATGGTAATCCCTTGGTTAAAGCTTAATATAAAATAAGCTTAAAGGTAAGTTAGTGGGTTTTCATTGAAGTATAGAAATGTGATGGTGTTTCCATGCATGCATAAATACAAAATATTACGAAACGTAAGCGTTTTACATAAAGTATAAAAATAAAATGTGACAAGTTATAAATTATCTTCGTAAAAATAATATAACACTTGTTTGACGTAAACTTTTATTTGTTTGACGCGCGTTTACGTTGAATGTTGATTTTTAGTTTACGCGATTTAACTAAACGATGAAAATTAAAGTAAACGCGAAAAAGTTTAAAATAATTAGTTGAGTACATATTGACGTAAAATGACGAGAAAATGTGAATTGTTACAGTCTCCTCCCGTTAAAAGAGCCTTGTCTCCAAGGCTCAAGTCAAGACACTTGACGAAGGTACGGATTTAGTAAAAAGATGCGGATACTTCTTTGGAAATTGATCTTCACGTTCCCATGTGAACTCAGGACCCCTCCTAGAGTTCCACTGAACCTTGACAATTAGGATACGACTTTGCTTCAACTATTTGACTTCTCGATCCATGATTTCTATGGGTTCCTCCATAATATGGGGCTTATCATCAATATGTAGTCCATCCAACAGAATGGCTAATGGTTCATCGGAATAGCATTTCTTTAAGTTGGATACATGAAATGTACTATGAACCCTGCTCAACTCTTGAGGAAGCTCAAGCTTGTAAGCAACGGCTCCAACCTTAGATAACACCTATAGGATAATGTTGACTTCCTCTAGTAAGGTGACGTAAAGGTCTACCTATTTGCTATGGTTACTAATTCAGTTTCCCAAAGTAAACGTGTTTTATGGGTATGGACACAAAACTTTTCTTTTAAATGATGTAAGTAGAAAATGGAATATTGACAAAAAGTTTTATGGTGACTACTCTCAACATGGCATGGTCCTTCCTGAATTATACATAGGTGATCAGGCTATGTATATTTGAGGGTTAACGATGCGATGCTCATTTTCATCAAAATAGTACAAAATAATGGTTTATATTATAACACCCCGTGTTTTAGGGTTATTGACGTCGTCAATAAATCCGCAATGTATCTTTTAGTAATGTACGCGTTTGCTTTAAATCGTAAATGTTAAGCTAAATCGCGTAAGCTAAAAATTAGCGTTCAATGTAAACGGGCATCAAACAATTAAGTGTTTACATCAATCAAGTATTAAATAATTATTTTGAGAATAATTATGGTCTTTGTTCATTTTATTTTTATCGGATACGTAAAGTGTATACGTTTCGCGATAAATTGCGTTTAGGCATTCCCGGAACCACCAAAACTTTTCTGCGCTTCAACAAATACCCACTTTTATACCCAATACATAAAATTAACTCAAATATATCATATATATCTTGCCATAACCGAATTCATGGCCAAATATTCAAAGAAATATCAAATTGGTCAAGATTGGTCTTTGTACATTTTCTACACCATTAAAACCACCCATACCTTGTTCCCTTTGACCAAGAGTCTTCCCTAAGACCCTCCTCATGTTTCTTGACCAACTATTGCATTCTTTTGACTAGGCTTACCATATATATACTAGTATGCATTGCAAGTAAACATAGATAGCAAAACACTTAACTAGAAATCACCAAAAACATCCCTTTTGGCTCTCTTATAGCCACGGCTCAAACACCCCTTAATACATAATCCATATCAAATTTTCTACAACCTATACACATCTACATACATCATTCTTAAGACATTCTAAGGTGTTTCCAAGCATTGGATTACCTTTTTCAAGTATTAATCAAGAAAAGTGAAACTAGGGTTTTATCTTGGAAAGCTAGGGTTTTCATTGTGCAAGCTTTGGATTTCTATCTAAACAAGGGTTTAGATTACTTTGTTCATCATCATCATACATCATAAGGTCTACTAGAACCCTTTATGTTCTTTCAATATTCATTTTATGCATATGTTAGTTCTATTGTAGCTTGAATCACCATGTAGGATTTTTAACATGTAAATGGAGTTTTTACTTGAAATGATCATTTTGCACACTATTATATATGTTGAGATATTGCTAATATCATGTTAAAAGGAATGAGAAAGTATGGTTACCATATTTTAGTGGGTGTAAAAAATGGATTAACTACAAAAGTAGTAAGGTATAAAAGCAAGGTTAAAAATGGATTCAACAAGGTCACTCAAAGATTCTGTCCAAAATTCGTATATATAACACATTATTTTATGTTTTTATAAAGTAGTATGACTCAGACGAATTCGAAAGGTAAGAAGAAACTGTTCAAACGGATTTATAACGAAAAGTTTTAGAGCGGGAAAACGAGGTATCTATTCTGAGGTATAAAAAATCCAGCATTTGTTAAGTTAGTGGTTTCTGTCAGGATTTTAAGGATGGTTTTTTGCTTGGCACTTTGCACTCCGTTTCTGGCCTTCGGCCCGAAACATGAAAGTCGGTCGGAAGTCGTTTTACTTCCTCGGCGAGGATTCTTTTAGTTAAAAATGAGAGTGATAAGGGTCGTAAGGCTTTTGAGGGGAAAATCATGGCTTTTGGTATTAATACACTGCATCAGATCTGATGCGAGTGCTTTTTCGCCCATTTCGGTCGAGTTTCGGGTCTCGGACAGAACTGGAAAGTTGTTCAAAATATCGTTTCGCATAAATTCTCTTTAGAACCCGAGTCATGAAAATGTGATTTAGTGGGTCATTATTAGCGGGTCAGATTAAGAAAGTTTAAACTATAACTACCATGAGTAAATAACGAAAAAGATACGATAAATATACGTTTTACGTTAATATCGGGTTTATAAAATAAATTTTATAAAAGTTACTGTTCATCAGGGACTTTTGTTTTGGAAAACATCATTTAAATGATAGAACTTTTAATTACGAGAATGTACTCGAAAGAATCGCTAAAAACAGAGCTATAACGAATAAGATACGCCATTTACGGGTTTTAAAAATGTCATATTTTGATACGTCGTCTTAATACGAAAATGTGAACATAATAAACGAAAGAAACGGGCTTAAAACGAGAAAGATACACACTATTTTATAACTTGTGCACTATTTCCTAAGATGAATAGTGTTGGTTCGTTTTTAATAAAAAAATTTGCGAAACATGTTGGAAACACTTAAATAATATCTATACTTGTTTTAAACTTTATAAATATTATTTTACAAAGGCGATTGAACTAGTTATACGACTATACGAGTAAAAATACATGGTATTTATTTATCAAATGTGATTTAGTCTTGATTTTACTAAAACAATTAGATGGTGATTAGCTATATAGAATTATATATGGTAGTACTTAACCAACGTGATTAGTACTTATACGACCTATATTGGATTATGTTGCATTCGATCATTACCGTGACGCATTTTCCGTGATATACTTGATATACGCTCACTCAAGGTGAGTTTATAGCCCCACGTTTTACTGATTTTACTTATGTTTTTGGGGTGAGAACATGCTTGGTTACAAATTTATTTATATGGTTAATTCAAACTCATTATTTGTGTATTTTCAACTCGTTTACAAATTGGTTAAAGTACCCATTTATTTATCTCGGGACGAGATGGCATTGCTTGCTTCACTATATTTTTGAATACAAGGACCTTATTTAACTGTTACCCCGAATGATTACGGATTAGCTTAAGTGGAGTGGACTGTTAATTACCTGGAGGGTAAGCGCGAGTGTTATGAGATAGATCTATTGGGGGTTGACTACTCCCATTCGGGTGATTAGCTATCACTAGTTCGAGATCGAACTAACGAACGTTATAACATTGTCGGAGCACAACACGACATACTGATGAATCTGAACCTTACGGTGCCTTGAATAAAGTGGCATACTTATAATGAGTCTACGTAGCAGTTCCATGAACTTAGAGTAATCGTAATCATTGTTTTATACACATATGAATCTTTACGTTACCTTGAATAAAGTGGTAATATATACTTGAAACATTTTGTTATATTGTGCTCATTACAATATATACTTGAAACATTTTGGGATATTGTGCTCATTACAATATATACTTGAAACATTTTGGGATATTGTGCTCATTACAATATATACTTGAAACATTTTGGGATATTGTGCTCATTACAATATATACTTGAAACATTTTGGGATATTGTGCTCATTACAACATATACTTGGAAACAATTTGGGATTATATATATTTTAAGGAAACCTATATACGTAGGTTTATGCGTTGCAAGTCTTGTATGGGCGAAACTTGGAACACAGTAAACCTATATATATAGTTTTTGGGATTTACAGTTATTTGTACAAAAACCTATGAACTCACCAACTTTAATGTTGACACTTTTAAGCATGTTTTTCTCAGGTGAATTAGATGCTTGGCTTATTTGATGTGCAATGGAGTCTAGACAATCCAAGAATACTTTTCAAACGACACTTAGAGGTCGTTCTCTCATGACTTGTGCAATGATATTATGAAGTAACGCTCCCGGAAACATATTCCGCTATGACCTAAATTTTGGGGGTGTTACAGATTTAGTCGACATGACCGGGCCTTGCAGCACCTAGTGTAGATGTGTTTGGATTCTTATATTTGTCGCTCAGTCTGTTGTCTTTGGTATGCTGGCTCTCTATAGTAATCTCCTTTAGGTAAGTGAAGCAAAACAGTTAGAGAGGTATGGTGGGTTGCACCATAGCCTCAGGACCATAAATGATATACATGCTACATGATAACGATGTGAAGTTAGATGGACGTAAAAGGTTCGAGTATTGTCCATAGTCGAGTAAATTTATTAACTAGGTCGAGACGTGTAACAATTCATGACTGAATCTCAAGACAGTTCTTGTTTGATGAGTTGCGAAATTAAGCCATGACAGGTTGTTACACAACTCGAGGTGCTTGATAAATTCCCTCGAGGATGGTTAGGACTCGTGAGGCATTATGTGAAACAATTACGCGTGATTATAGTGGTAAGACCACTATAGGAATATTTGTCTGATATATGCAGACACACTACTTGCTTACTTGCGGACGTGACTTAGGTATATATATATATATATATATATATATATACTTACCCTAACTTGTGTATTCTACAATTTTTTTTATATAAGGGTTATTTATATAAATACTGGAACATTCCTTTAGGCAAGGTAGTACTATAAGCTCATAGTTTCTAAATGATACCTAAACATTAAGCTATCGAATATGATATCTTACCATCAACCATTTATGCCAGGAGCGCACATTCATATTAACCATACATCACTTCACAACACTCTATTTCGGAGCATGACTTTTGGGGAATTAAACTAATCTTACATTTTTGGGATTTTGAAGGAAATGGCACCAAAAAGAGCCACAAGGTCAACACCAGTTACAGAAAATCCTACCACCACCACTGTCACCCAAGCCCAGCACACCAATGATTGACCAAGTGTACTGCTGCATCTGGCAGCACTATGCAATAGGAATGGTGATGACAGCCATACTTCGGGAACGGGTGCCAGAAGGACCGAACGCGTTGCTCGAGAATGCACTTACCAAGACTTCATGAAGTGCCAACCTCTGTATTTTAAAGGCACTGAGGGAGTTGTCGAACTAACCCAATGGTTTGAAAGGATGGAGACTGTATTTCACATAAGCAACTGCTCTGTGGAAAATCAGATCAAGTTCTCCACTTGTACTTGTTGCAGGAGCTCTGACTGGTGGAATTCCCACGTTAGAATTGTTGGTCTTGATGTTGCGTATGCAATGACCTGGATAGATCGAGAAAGAAAATGACTGACAATACTAGTCTGAGGAACAAGAATAAGAGAGCTCGCGGCTAGTTGTGGGATTTGAAAGTAAAAGGTACCGATGTGATAGGGTAACAACCACGTTTCCAGGAACTAGCACTGATGTGTGTTAGAATGTTTCCTGATGAGTCTGACAAGGTTGCAAGGTATGTCGGTGGTTGCCCGACATATTCACGGAGTGTGTGGCGTCAAAACCAAACAACCATGGCAGGAAGCTAACTGAAATGGCAACAGAGTTGATGATAAGAAAAGCAGCACTTTGTTGAACTCAAGCTAGAACAAGAGAAATCTTGACAACAACCACCAAGCTGCAACAACAACTTCCATGAGGCAAGAATGGGGTCCAAATTACGCCGCTGGACTGGTGAAAGAGAAAACGAGTGATGCTGGAACTACTACCGCTGTGCAACAAGTGCAATTCACCACAAACTGGCCCATGCACTGTAAAATGTACAAAACTGCAAAGGTCGTCATTTGACCCGAGACTGTTGGAGTACTGCTGCTACTAACAATCAAAGAACCCTCACTTGTTATGAATGTGGGAATCAAGGGCACTACAAGAGTGATTGCCCGAAATTGAAGAACCGAAATCATGGAAACCAAGCTGAGGTACTGGAACACATGGAATGGTGCTTCCTTAAGAGAGGAAACCGATCAAGACCCTAACAACATTGAAATGCGATCAAAGGCTTAAAAGAGAAAGATGTCTCGCTTTGCCTATACATCCTAAGTTGGCACTATACCTAGAACTTTACTTCCTTAGGAGTCTCGTTGTATTTCTCATATTTTTGTTTTTTTTTTTTTAAAAATTCTCTTAAAGTTCTGTTGTACGAACAATTTCAAATTACCTATCAAATCAATGTGTTGTGAAAATTTTGTCAACCTTACTTTAACTTTCTACTTTGCAAGTCAAATTATAACACTATTTTGACAAAAATAAGCATCGCATCGTTAGCCCTCAAATATACATAGCCTGATCACTATGTATAATTTCAGGAAAGGACCATGTCATCTGAGCATTAGTCACCCCTAAAACCTTCATCAAGAAACAACTTTCTAGAGTTATATCAAAGCTGTATGCACAATTCATAAACATATTTTAACACAAAGAACCAAACTAAAAATCATAATAAACGAGTTAAACTCTTGCACCATCTTAAAATAAAGCCGATGTCATCTTACACCAAATCCTAAGCCAAGAAGCCAAAGACACATCACTAGTCGCCCTAGGACAATTCGATATCAAACTTGCTCGCTGAAAGAGATACACCAATGAGAGGCGTAACCTTTTAGAAAGTCTGAGAATGGCGAACCGAGTTATGCTTAAGGTTTCGCCTTGGAAAGGAGTAGTACGCTTTGGCAAACGGGGGAAGCTGAACCCCAGAGATGCTGGACCTTTCAAGGCATTGGCTAGGGTGGAAGCCCTTGCTACAATAAAGCTACCTCGAAGTTAGCCCAGGGTTCAAATACGGTTTCATGAAGTGCATTCCGCCGACCCAAGTCTTCCGATAGATGGACTTCATATAGGTGCCAACTGCCGGATGTGGAGAACATGTTGAAATCATAGATATAGAATTCAAGCGGATGAAGCAAATCCCGTTCCAACTGTCAAGGTTCGATGAACTCGAGGAAGTTCCTAGTTCATATGGGAACGCGAAGACCGATACCCAGAAGAAGTAGCCGCAATCTTTTCACAATTGCAACATCCTTCTTCCAATGCCACGTCGTTTAAGCCTTAAGGACAAGGCTCACTAACGGGGGATACTATAACACCCCGTGTTATAGGGTTATTGACGTCGTCAATAAATCCCAAGTGAAACTTTTAGTATATAAACTTTGTTTAAAATCGTAAACGTTAAGTTAAATCGCGTACGCCAAAAATTATCGTTCAATATAAACGGACATCAAATAATTAAATGTTCACATCAAGCAAGTATTAAATAATTATTTTGAGAATAATTATGGTCTTTGTTTATTTTATTTTTATCGTTTGCGTAAAGTGTTTACGTTTCGCGATAAATTAAGTTTAGGCATACCCGGAACCACCAAAACTTTTCTACGCTTCAACAAATACCCACTCTTATACCCAATACATAAAAATTACATAATATTATCATACATACCATGCCTTGGCCGGATTTTATGTGATTGACCAAGAAAATCTAACAAAAAATTTCCAAGTGGCTTTGTACATCACATATGCATTAAACACAACCTTACCATGTTTCTTTGACCAAGAACCAAGATCCTTAAAACCCTCATTGTGTCTTGGACCAACTATTGCAAACTTTTGACCACCTAACTCTTATAAGATGCAAGTAACACATAGATAGCAAGACTTAACCAAAAATCAAACAAAAACACTCCCTTTGGCTCTCTACTAGGCCACGGCTCAAACAACCCTTTGTAACAAATCCATACCAAATTTTATATAACTTATACACATCTATACACATCATACCTAAGGTATCCTAAGATGGTTCCAAGCATTGGTTAACCATATTCAAGCTTTAATCAAGAA
>BQNB010173041.1:1817-13401 GCA_026074375.1 Tanacetum coccineum
CAAGCATAAAGCGACGCCGTCGTGATGTATCTAGTGACGGCGTCAAGAATTTCGCAACGGTGTCAGGACGTGGCCGACTTAAAGACGATCTAGAATCATCTACGCGACGACGGCGTCAGGATTTCTAAGCGACGCGACGGACGCCATCGCATCGATATCTCTATAAATATAAAACCGTTTTTAGGGTTTTAAGTGTGTGACTTTGTATAAAGGTATGGAGACGAACCCTAGTCATTCTAGCAGCTTTGTAGGTTGTTTTTAGGGCCTCAAAACCCTATTGTACTACCTTGAATCCATGTTTTAATCAAGTAAGGTTATTTATCGTTAATCAGTCAATATGTCTATGTGTTGTTTGATTGATTTATCTTCTTGCTTTCTTTATAAAATGCAAGGCTAAACCCTCCTTTGTATTTATCTATGATTGCATGAAACTTAGGTTGTAGATCCTTTTGATGTTGATTCTTATTGATGAATGTGCATGTTAGGATTTAGAAAACCAGATTTTGTCTGTATCGTTGTTGATATGTCTAGGGAAACGCAAGTAATGTAGAAAGGATACCATCGATAACAGTCTTTATACTACCTTAACCCTAATATGGTTGATCCCTCTTAAGTTATTTCACATGCATTTAATATACTCTTAGGGGCCTTGTAATAGTCTTTATACTACCTTACTTGTGCATTGCCCTAACGGAATATTAAATAGACGGCGGGTTCGTGTAATCCGTTCATGACCTAGGAAATACTTACACAGATCATCACAAGTGTGACAAGGTAACGGATCTAGGAGAAGCAATCTAAGAAGTAGTGCATGATTAGGTAAATACATTTGTTTATCATAAATTTATTACCGGTAGCATAAATTATAATTAGTTTAGTTATTAGTTAAACAAACCAACCTCTCAAACTTTAGATTTACTTGCTTTCTTATAAATATAAAAACACAAAAAAAATCTTCTCTCAAACCCTAGAATTTAGTTAGACCGTGATCAGGCCTTCCCAACCTATTCCCCTAGAGAACGATAACAACCCCCGAGTCTTGCTTATATTACACTACAATGACTAGGTACACTGCCTAGGTGATTGTAAAACTTCCTGTGAAGTCTTCGCAACCCTCAAATCAAGTTTTTGGCGCCGCTGCGTAGGGAATAGTTAGGTTTCGATCATAGTTTAACTTAGTTCTACTCACTTGAATCCTTTCAAGTGAGAATTTAATTTTGTATATTCGCCGTCGTCTACAACAAATGAATATCTAGCAATAGCCTAAAGAAACCACTTTGATGATGAATCATCTTACTACCCTACAATCACTGGAACCAAAACCGCCAACCCCTCCCAAAACCTTACATGAACATTCTTACCCCAATTCCTTTGGTTTCCAAAACCTAATCATCCTCCCAGCTAAACAGACAGGGATAATCGTCGACTCACGCGACATCCTACTAATTCAAGGAACATGCGGGTTCCAAGGATTAAGAAGTGAGGACCCGCTCTGTCATATCAAACACTATTTAAGTATCGTTAATAACATACAAGCTGACGGAGCGACAAGGGATACATCTATACTGTGTTTCTTTCACTTCTCCCTAAAAGGAAAAGCCGCAACATGGTTTGATAAAATACCCTCCACACCAAATTACGACATGGAATCATTTCCGTATCGCGATGTTCCCTGATATTTATTTCCAGTAGGACGTACCTCGTCCCTAAGAGATATGATTCTCCAATTCAGACAAGGGACCAACGAATCCATCAAAAGCGCCTAGATCTATTTCCAGAACCTGATCAAACAAGTCCCCCATCATGGGATACAAAAAGGGCTTATGGTACAAATATTTCATGATAACATAACTCTGGACCATCGTATGAAACTCAACCAATTCACTCAATTCTGCTTCAACTCTCTCACCGAAGAGGAGGGGTGGAACCGAATCAAAGAATACGTCTAATACCAAGACGATCTGTGGGACGACCTGTTACCATCCATGAAAGTTTCTTCCATTTCGAAGGCAATGCAACCTACATTCAGGGGGCGTCTAAAAAGGGCCTGCAACCAAATCTCTACCCTCGAAACACTACAACTCGAAGGTTAGGTGAAAAAGTCCTACCTATTTGCGACTACTGGAGGATCCGCGAGGCTGATGCATGTAGGCCAAACAACCCATCGTGCATTTATCCTAGTCCCGAAGGGAGACATCTACGATGATCCTTCCCTTCTGAGGTTCTATCAGAACGACGATACCCCACCATGAGGGAACATCAAACATAAAGAAAAAGGAAAGGATGGTCCCGAATTGGTTGTTAGAAGTAAGTTTGAAGACGAGCTCGCCAATTTTATGCTCGAAAAGAATTCCCACACGAAAGGGATAGGAAAGATGCTTGACCAGTACCGTAAGGAAATGCATGAACAATTCTCCCAAATCCTCTCCACAATCGGGAAAAGCGAAACTCCTAAACCTGAAGCACCAACTTTTTCCATAACAACTAGATCAGGAGTTAGCACTCGAGACCCCCTTTTCCCGACCCCTTCAAAACCGACACTTGTCAACCACACTAAAGGAGCAACCGAAAAGAAGGACCTGAGGGCGCAGAGCCAAGCATTATACATAATGAAGAGTCTGCCTCATGGCCATCCATTTTTTACCAACCCTCCAAGTCATTAAATCTGCCCTTTCCATCCAGAGTGAAGAAGCAGAAAAGGATGACGAAGATGAGCGGCTTCTCTCAATCTTCAAACAGATTCATATCAATCTTCCATTTCTAGAAGTCATGATCCACATGCCAAAGGAAGCCAAGGTTCTTGAAGGATCTCCTTTCGCATAAGGAAAAACTTGAAAAAGCGACATCCTTGATAAAACTTAGTGAGGAATGTTCTGCATCATCCAAAGGAATCGCCCCAAAAAGAAGAGAACCCAGGAAGCTTCACACTAGAGGCCATGTCTATTATCGGACCTCTGCAGTAAAGAATTGCCTTGGAGGTTATACTCTCTCCTTTTGTGGGCAAGTTAATCATCTCATGTCGGCACTTTCCTCTATTCTGACGTTTAGGGATTTTCTAGGAACTAAAACCATCCAGAATGAGTTTCTCTAACCTGCTGATCGATCTAATCAATTACCCCATCGGGGTCGCGAGAATCTATTGGTAAAAGTATGTAAGTTCATATTTCCAGTTGATTTCATAGTTTTGGAAATGGACGAAGTCGAGCTAGTCCCAATCATTTTGAGACGACCCTTCCTTGCTACAACAAGGGCTGTAATTGACGTTCACGAAGGAAAGTTAAGTCTGAGAGTAGGGAGTAAAACCGTCACCTTCAACATTAGGAAATCCATGAAATCCAAACACTCCCAAGACGATTATCTGTATTGCGCTAATCACACCGCTAAACTTGTCCAAGAACAATGGGTTGACACGGTCGATCATGACAAAAAATGGACTGAAGTAGAAGTAGAGGAAGATTCCAACAAAGTGCAAGCAGTTTCCTTCTACCCTAGGATAGAGCTGGTCGAGCCACTCGAGTGGAAGTCCCCGGAAAATTGGTTGAAACCCTCAAGCATCTAACCACCCAAACTAGAGCTGAAGTAGTTACCCGAACACCTTGAGTACACTTTCCTCCAGGAAAACAACCAACTCCCAGTGGTCATCTGCTCCGCATTATTTACCGTCAAGAAAGCCAGGCTCCTCGAGGTTCTACAGAATCCTAAAGGGGCAATCGCCTGGAGTATTGCGAACATAAAAGGAATCGACTCGTCCTTTTATACTCACAAAATTCTCATGGAAGATAATTTCAAACCAAGTGTCCAACCTCAACGACGAGTAAACCCGAACATCAAGGAGGTAGTAAAGAAGGAATTCATAAAGCTCCTTGACGCATGATTAATCTACCCCATCTCTGACAGTCCTTGGGTGAGTCCTGTCCAGGTTGTTCCGTAGAAGAGAGGAATAATCGTAGTGAAGAATGAGAAAAATGAGCTCATTCCACAATGGACGGTCACTCGATGGCGCGTATGTATTGACTATCATAAATTGAATAACGCAACCCGGAAAGACCACTTTCCACTTCCGTTTATTAATCAGATGCTCGAACGCCTAGCAGGGCACGAATACTACTGCTTCCTAGACGGATTCTTAGGGTATTTCTAGATTCCTATTGCTCTGGAGGATCATGAGAAAACCACATTCACCTACCCTTACGGAACCTTCGCATACAAACGAATGCCTTTCGGATTATGCAATGCTCCGGCAACCTTTCAGCGCTGTATGATAGCCATATTCCATGAACCTATCAAAGAAAGCATGGAGGTATTTATGGATGATTTCTCTGTCTTTGGTAATTCCTTCAACCACTGCCTAAAGAACCTTGAAAAGATGCTAAAAAGATGTGAGGAGATCAACCTTGTGTTAAACTGGGAAAAGTACCACTTCATGGTTAAGGAATGAATCGTCCTCGGCCATAAGGTCTCAGGTATAGAATTTGAGGTCGATAAAGAAAAAATCAAGGCAATCTTAAAATTACCATACCCCATGAACGTAAAAGCTATCTGAAGCTTTCTTTCTTTTCTAGGACAGACATGATGGTTTTTACAGAATATTCATAAAAGATTTCTCATAAGTCACACACCTAATGACCCAGCTCTGGTAAAAGACACCCTGTTCAATATCTCTGAAGAATGCATCTAAGCTTTTGATAAGTTAAAACGCGAACTAACGCAGGAACCAATTATGATCAAGCCAGATCAGTCATTACCATTTAAAGTCATGTGCGACTTAAGTGATTATGTTGTCGGATCAGTGTTAGGGCAAAGGATCGACAATCATTTTAAGCCCACACACTACGCCAGTAAAACAATAAACGAAGCACAAGAGAACTACACAACTACTGAGAAAGAGCTTTTAGCTATCATTTTTAGATTTGATAAGTTTTGTTAATACTTGGTTTTATCCAAGACCATCATTTTCACGGATCATTCTGCTCTGCGGTATCTCTTCACTAAACAAGATGCAAAACCACGACTGATTAGATGGATCCTGCTACTCCAAGAATTTAATATCAAAATCCATGATAAGAAAGGTGCTAAAAATCTAGTAGCCAATCATCTCTCCCGGCTTAAAAACCCTGAATAAGGAAAGCTAACCAAGGCCGAGATAAGGGACCTATTCCTTAAAGAGCGATTAATGGCAGTATCTGATAAGAATAACTAACCATGGTATGCCGACTATGCTAACTATTTAGCTAGCCGAGTACTGCCCTTCTGATCCACCCGCCAAGAGAAACAAAGTTCTTCAGCGATTTAAGGCATTACTTTTAGGATGAACCGTTCCTATTCAAGCAGTGTGCTGACCGAATCATACGAAGGCGCGTCGCCGAAGATGAGGTAGCACAAATCATTTGGCAACATCACAGCGGACCATCTGGAGGACATTATGGTATCACCACTAATGTAAGAAAAGTATTTGAAGCCGGTTTCTACTGGCCACATATCTTCCGCGATGCACACCGGCTGGTCCAAGTTTACAATGCATGTTAACGAGCCGGTAATATCTCTTCAAGGGATGAAACAAATCAAATCAAAGGTACATTCCATGCGTCTGTCAATAATACGATATATACTCGATGGGGAATAGACTTTATGGACCTTCTCTCTCATACAAATAAATAAATACATCCTAGTAGCTATAGACTACGTATCAAAATAGGTAGAGGCTCAAGCCTTTCCCACCAGTGATGCTCAAAAAGTAGTGAACTTCCTTAAGAGACTATTCGCACGATTTAGAATACCAAAGGCCCTTATTAGTAATAGGGGAACTCATTTCTGCAACTACTAGATGGAGAAAGCAATGAAAAGGTATGGAGTAGTTCAATGATTCTCCACCGCATATCACTCATAAAAAAACGGGCAGGTCAAAAACACAAACTGGGCAATAAAGCATATCCTTGAGAAAACTATCTGGAACAAAAGGAAAGATTGGTCCTACAAATTAGATGATGCATTATAGGCATTTTAGACAGCGTTTAAAACCCCTCTAGGAACAACCCCATTTAGATTAATCTAAGGCAAGGCATGCCATCATCCCGTCGAATTAGACCACAAATCCTATTGGGCCATTAATAACTAAAATATGGACCTTATGAAAGCTAGGGCAAACCGGTTCTTACAGATTAATGAGATAAGGCTCGATGCTTAAGAATCATCCATATCTTATAAGGAGAGACAAAAAAGAAGGCACGATACACGGATAAAAGCACCAACTAACTTTGAAAGAGGCGATAAGGTACTTCTCTTCAATTCACATTTAAGGTTGTTCCCCAGGAAACTCAAGTTGAGATGGTACAGACCATTTTTGGTAAGTAAAGACATGAAAAATGGCACAATTGAGCTGTATGATGAAGATGGGAACGAATTCATTATAAATAAACAATGGGTGAAACATATCAAAAAAACATATTGGACGCTGGTATATGCTTAATTACACATACCATTTTCCATTAAAAACGGACTTAAATGACTAAAAACGTACCAAAAATACATTGTATTTGTATGTTTTGCATTTGTATTGTGCAAGAAACGGATATCAGACAAAAGGACGAAAAACAAAGCCAAAAATGACAAAACTGAGCACGGAATGGAAAAGACAAAGTCAAATCAAGGCCAAAGTCAGTCAAAGTCAAAAAGTCAACAGGAAAGTCAACCCCGTAAAAGTCAAAAGATAGCAAGTGGAGAAAATACAACTTGAGGGACTAAAATTGCCAAACCTCAAGTTGTATTACAAGAATAAAAAGACAAGGGCTGAACTTGCAAATTGGGTGAAGAATAACCTTAGGGGCCAGTTCTGCCAAGCCCCTAAAGTTGTATCATAAAGGGACGAATTTTGCAATAAGTTTGTATAGGTTAAAGGGGCAATTCTGCCAAACTTCCAAACCTGTATTATCGCCAGGACGAAATTTGCAGTGGAGTTATATGAGATGAGGGGCCAAAGCTGCCAACTTCCCCAAAAATCATTTTTCCCGCCCAAACAAACCCAAGAACCAACTCACGGGTTTCTTCACCTTCTTTTACCCTGCAAACCATTCAACACCCTGGATAAAACATTTCCCCCTCCTCCACTATCTCCCCCCAGCTTTATAATTGCCATGTTGGCAATCCTTCACCACTTTCCAAGCATTTCGATGGCTGTGATTGACTCAAAAGAAGCACAAAAGAAATTGAAGGCTGGGATTTATTTTAGAATCACCTCACACAACAAGCACACTTGGTTTTTGTCTCTACAAAGAAACACAGAAGAAAGAAGAGAAGGAAGACCAAGAAACCAAGACCTTAATTCATTTTAGTATAAATAGGGCCATTGTAACTTAAAGAAGGGGGAGTGAGTAGTCGTAATTTTTCTTAGTTAAATTTTAGCTTATTTTTATGCAAATTTTACTCTTCCAAGTCTTGTAACTTTAATTTTCGTCTTAATGCAAATTTGGAGTTTTTAAGTCAATTCTTGATCTTTGTATTTCCTTTGTTAAAAGCATTACTTAATATGTTTTAAGTCATACAAAATCACATAAGTCATTTGTTTTAACTAAAATGCTAAGAAGTTAAGTAAAGTCATAGAAAAGTCCACACTCAAATATACCACAGCTTATGGATGATAAGCCAGTTCTGGATGAGCTTATGGACTCTCACTAGCTGGTTTTATACCAGCTAGAGCTTGTAGACTCTTTGTTTAACCTTGTTTTGAGCAAGGGAGTTGTAAGTTTTTATTTTGCTTATTTACTGTAGAACTGCTTATTAGTGTTTATTTGTTACCTATATTTGCTTATTTACGCTTTATCATGATGTTTAGTGCTTATCTTGCTTAGTTGTTAGTTTAAAAACAGTTTGTGTCATTTTCTAAGTTAGTACTGTTAGTACTGGTAGTTAAAACTGTTAGACTGATTTAGCTTGTTTAAGTGCTTATTATTGATTAAAACCTGCTTATAAGTGCCTTATGTTGTTATTTGATAATCTGTTTTTAACAAATTAGGATCAAATCAGCTTGAATTAAGAAGAAAAAACGATTTTTGAAAACTTTAAGGGGTATTTTCAACTAGCAGTTAGTACTGCTAGTTCTCTTTTGGGATTTTCAACTAGCAGTACTAACTCAAAGCTAGTAGTGCTAACTCTAAGTTAGTACTGGTAGTTAATACTGTTAGTACTGTTAGTCCATTTTAGCTTATCAGCTTATTATTTCTGCTTATTTAAGATTTGCTTAGCTTTTTAGAGTAGATTAAACCCATTTTTCTTTACTGTCTTTAGTAGAGCTTACTTTAGCTTAATTGCCTTTTCAAAGCAATTTCAATAGTATATCAGTTTGTAGCTGTTTAGCTTATTTGCCACTTTAGTTTATTTCTTGTTTCATTGCTTATTCTTATGCCTGAGTGCTTATTAGGGGTAGTTAAATATCTGTTTTAGCTTATTTGCTTATTTCTTGTTTCATTGTGTTTTGTTAAAGCTAGCAGTACTAACTAAAAGCTAGCAGTACTAACTCCAAGTTAGTACTGGTAGTTAAAATTGTTAGTACTGTTAGTTCATTTTAGCTTATCAGCTTATTATTTCTGCTTATTTAAGATTTGCTTAGCTTTTTAGAGTAGATTAAGCCCATTTTCAAGGTTTGTTTAGGCCTGCTCTAGCTTAATTGGTTTTGTCTTAAGCTTATTTGAGCTTATTTGTGTCTTAGTATAAAAGTTTTTAGTGTTTTTACCATTCCTAGCCTTTATGCTTGCTCTAGCTTATTTTTCTTGCTTATCTTTTCGTGCATTTGCATATTAGGTTTAGTGCCTAAATCATATCCTTGTCATATTCAAACTTAGATTATCATTTCGTCATTCGATTTTCCATTCAAGCCTCGTTGGGACATAACGACCCGGAGATACTCTATACTACTTTCGGTTTCATTGATTTTGTGGATTTTGATCCTTGTTATATATTTATATTTATTTATATATAAAAAGGAGTAAGTTCACGCGAGTCATCAGTGTTCTTACTTTTTCTAAGTATTTGATCATATCTGCTTCTTTTGCAATGTAAGTCCTATTTACTTGGTTTGCTACCAGTTTTGAGTCGTCTACATTCTTCACTCGGAGGTATTTCTGACACCCTCTTTCCGCTCATAACTAATCCCTATCAATGCTTCGTATTCTGCTTCGTTGTTAGTTGTTTCAAACTAAAATCTCAAAGCGTATGTGAACTCCATTCCCTCTGGATCCGTGAGTATCACTCCCACTCCGCATCCATCTACGGCAGATTAGTGCCGTGAACCAAGGTCACCATGACTGGGACAGCTACTCTCTCACTCTCTTCCCTTTGCGGAGTTGTCCTGTCTTCATCCTTCTGGTCTTTCTACAAACACAAAATCGGCATAATACGTGCCCTTTCACAGATACACTTGGCCTATAATGTATACCACCTCTCGAATTGTATGTCTCCACTTTTGCATCACGACCTAAGCGACTATCCGGAGGTTTGACAGTATGTTTTTGATGGGTTTGATCATGTTATTACTCGTGATTAGGGTAAGCTTGCGAAGTACTCTAGGCCTTGTGCTTGCATGTCACTCAATGCCAATACTAATTATTTCACTGGCGCTGTAGTTTTATATTCCGGCCCGTATCGCCCTCCTCTACAAAAGTAATTTGAGCATCTGCCTAGTCTTCCTTTCTGTCATTAGTACGGCGCTCACCGCCTCCTTCGGATCTCACAAGTCACAATGAAGTTTCCTCTTGTTCTCTGGAGGCGGTGAGCATATAGGCAACGTTGCTCATAGTTCCTTTCATTTGTTTAGAAGCAACTTCCGCGTTCCTCTGTCCAAAGAAAGTCACTCTTATTAGCGTGCATTTTCCTTCAAAGTTTTGACAAAATGGTAATATTTCTCCCGCTGACTTGACGTCTATTAAGAACCTGTTTAAAGGCTCCCAATTTTCCTATTAAATCCACTCAGGCAAGCGTCTTTCTCAACTCGCATTTTTTGGTGACTGAAGGCTTAATACAGCGTCTACCTTGTCTGGGCAAATCCTAATGCCTTTAGTATTGACCTGGTATCCTAAGAACATTCCTTCCTCAACTCCAAAGGTGCACTTTTTTGGGTTCAGTTTCATGTTGATTTTTCTGAGTGTCTTAAATGTTTCTTCAATGTCGCGGACAATCTCATCCTCCGTGCGGCTTTTTATGACCAAATCATCTACGTATACCTCGAGGTTTCTACCGATCTGTCCGTGGAATGTTTTGTCTACTAGCCGCTGATAAGTTGCACCGGCATTCCTTAGACCGAAAGGCATTTTTGTGTAGCAAAAAATACCTTGGTTTGTAATGAACGCGGTCTTTTCCTCATCTTCCTCTGCCATTTGTATTTGGTGATACCCCTTGTATGCGTCCAGGAAGCATTTGAAGGGGAATCCACACAAAGATTCGACCTTCCAGTCTATTTCCGGCAGGGGGTAACCGTCCTTGGGACATGCCTTATTAAGGTCTTTAAAATCAACGCACATTCTCCAACTGTTGTCGCTCTTCTTTACCATAACCGGGTTGGAGAGCCAATCGTGATAATGAACTTCTCTCATTATCCCAGCTTTCACGAGCTTACTAACCTCGTCGTTTATTGCTACATTCCTTTCTGCGGCTTGGCCTCTTTTCTTTTGCCTAACCGGCTGGCAACCTTTCCGTACATTTAACTTATGTTCCGCTATCTGCCTTGGAACGCCCGTCATATCCGTTGGGGTCCAAGCGAATATATCTATGCTGCGTTGAAGTAAGTTGCACAGCTTACTTCTGGTTTTTTCCGTGAGGTTAGAACCAATCATTACTGTCTGTTCCGGATGCTCCGGATTGATTGCCACTTTAATCCTTTCCTCTTTTACTTTGTTCACCGGTGGGTCATTGCGCATTCAACGGGAATGATTTTACTACTTTTTAGCGTAAGTGTTCCTCCCATAACCGGGAACTTTATCATTCCGTGCGTTGTTGATGGGACTGCTTTTATTTTCCGCAACCCTGGTCTTCCAATGATTCCATTAAACGGAGACGTTGATCTTACCACCATGAAGTCCATCCATGCTGATGTTGAATGTTCGTCATCCCCGACCTTCACCAAAAGTGTTATTTGCCCTAATGGCCATTTTATTTCACCGCTGAACCCTACTAGCGAAGTTGTGGCCGGGACCATTTGGTTTCTTATTTCCGGACGGAGTCGATTAAAGCAGTGCTCGTAAAGTATTTCAAATGATGATCCTCCATCAATACACATGCGGTGCACTTGGTGCCCTCCAACCTCTGCTTCTATTATTAGGGGCCCTTCTGCTCCCTCATCGTTCCTCAGGGACAGGAATGATATTTCGAGGTTGGGTGAGAAACTTTGAGTTATCCTCTGTCTTACTGCTTTTTGCCATGACTGAATCATTAAGATTGCCCGAGGTTTCTCTTTTCCGGAGGTTTCACCTTTCTTTTTTGGCTGTTCTTTTCCGCCATTTTGCTTTAGCTCCCAAATTATGTGTGACAGTTTCCCGGCTTTGAGCATGTCCTCAATTTGTTTCCTCAGATGGTTGCATTCATCTGTATTGTGCCCCAC
>BQNB010173042.1:0-10085 GCA_026074375.1 Tanacetum coccineum
TGTGAAATATAAAAAAAATTGTTTCAGACTTGGTTATGGCGTAGCTTGGTAGTGCTTGTTGCGACATACCTCTGAACTAGGTCTAAAACACCAAAAATAGTTTGGGCAATGCTTGAACCCTTAAAAATATTTTCAAATACCGCCTCTGTTTTAATATTAAGCATGTCAACCTTAATGTTTTATTCATGTGGTGTTTATGAGTCAAGTATTTGCCAAATATGTATTCTCCTGTTCTATTACACTTTTGATGCACTGGTTTGTTAGTGTGCAGGATATACAATAATGAACACGTTGAGGAGACATGAAGATTGGACATGTGTGGAGATGTCCAAGTGGCATGTGATGGAGGCTAGAGTCGAACTTAACAACTCTTTAAATAAGCAAAAGTACTATCCTTTTAATTGTTTTCGGCATTTAATGGGTTTTGTATATTTCTTACTTGGTTTTGCAGGGTCTAACAGCAAGGGGGAAATTCTAAGTCGCCTTTCCTCATAATTATGTGGTAAGATTGCTGCCAATGGCAGCAATTACGGCTTAACAATCTTAGTTACACCGTAATCATTTAGTTGCAGTGTAATCTTTCCCATGGTTACGGCGTAACTAAACTTAATCAAAAAAATTAAAATGGTTATCCACATGATTACGGCGTAACCCAATCCTTAGTTACGCCGTAATCCCTTCCTGCAAATCATTAAATAGTTTGAAATTTTACAAAATCGTGTATATTGGTAAATGAACTTTGTGGGTATGTTCTCTGGAAACCCTCATGAGACTTCACTCGTTCACTTGGGCCACCAAGTGGTTTAAAAGGCTTGTTGCATATGCTAAATGCAACCGTGATTCCTACAAAAGTGAGTTAGGTTTATTTTGTAAAGTTTTGTATATTTTGTTCTATGATGCTTTCCATCTAGGTTTATGCTTTTGGTATTAGTCTTTCCTACAGCTATACAGGTAATGCACAGGAGAAGGTGCTAGGATACTAATCAAGCTGCAAGGAAGCATCCTGAACCGTCCTAGTTGAATGTTATTCAGGATGAAGAAGAAGTTGCCTGTGATGGTGGATGTTGCTCAAGGAAGCAGACTTTGAGCATTGCTTAGAGCATGCTACCTCTTCATATCACTGAGCAAATCCAAGGGAGTAATCCATTCCATTACTAACCCTTCCTATTTAAATTTCATATGCCTATATTTGACTTAAGTGGAAGGAAGGGATTATAAATAAACAACCATTTGATTATACTTGCCTTTATTTATCTAGTTTATTTTGAAAAATGTTTCGTTAATAAAATTTTGACATGTTACTAGTTAAGACTATACAGAGCACACCCACCTTATAATTCCATTGTGTGAGGATAAGCCTTTCCGTTTTCCCCTTATACATAAATCCAATAAAAAAAGTGTGCCGGTGGCTGTAGTAGACTCTAGAACTTGGCCTCATATATCTTTTCGAGACCACCATAATGAGCATTGCACCTAGTGTAATGAGTGTAGCTGTGATAGAAGACAATTTTAGGATTAACCCCATATATCCCATCCATTTTATGTTTGTGTATATTGACTTTTCACATTGATTAGTCAATCCCCCTGTTAAACCCTATGTTGCACTCATCTTTAGTGCAAGATACCCCTAGTACACCCTGTTGAGCCTTTCCTTTCATTTTGTAACCCAATAAATATTGTTTCGTTACACCTATCGCCTTAGCATACCCTGTAGTTTTTTAGTCCATGATCGGAGAGTTGTTGGTTAATTTTGGGTCTCAGTGGTAGAAGTTGCGGGGTAAGATAGAGGGTATTTGAAGAAAAGATAGTTTTGAAGACAGTTGATCTCAAGTGGGGGGACACTCATGTATATATGTGTCTGTAGATTATCAATACATACTCAACCCCATAAAAACAAATTCACCGTATGCTAGGAATGTTCAGACCATGGATATACCAAACAGAGAGTAGTGCAGACCCCACTCATAACATTAAATTACAGTCTGCAACGTCTGCCATAAACACTAAAGAACAACAAATATTTAGATGTACATGTGCATCCCATTTGCAAGCCAACACTCACTCAAGCACTAGCCGGGCCCAGAAGCAAAAAAAGACTAATCCAAACATAATACATAGAGCAAAATTACTCAACATTAAGTGTAACGTGAGCATATGACTATATATTATAGATGACCATAAACTACAGATGCTTAATGTATGAGCAAGCGCACCTAAACATTTAATACCTTTCATATCTAAATAGATGCAAACGTGTATCTACAACAAGGACATGGACACACATATAACAAATGAGTATTTTTAACATGAAATTTTTGATCTGTTCAATCAAATCGTGTGATTACATAACATGCTTCGTAACTAATTCTTTTTCCCCTAATACGACATCTACCACTTTAACAATTAGCCCACTACCAAACTAATTATATTAAAGCAACAAAACCAACCAACCAAACACCACCATAGACTTATACAAGTAGCGGTTTTCCGCGTTAGGAGCAAAAAAAGATTGAAGATGGTTATTCGTGACGAAGAAGAAAAACTCACTAATACCACCATCGACGTGGTGTACAAAGAAGTGTTACACAATTTATGATCACATCTACATGTACACGTACATCGCATTCGTAGAATAAAGGATTAATGTTTTTTATATCTTTTTTATTATTTTTTGGCTATTTGTTTCATATAACGTATGTTTGACTATTACCAACTATATACTTTACATAGTTTATCGGGATGTGGTTCTTTGTAACTTATACCTTTATAATATGCAATGTCATTTACCACATACTACGACGTTACTTAAAAATACCTGTGAATTTCACGGGTCTTTTAGCTAGTTACCACATATGTTAAAGTTTAATTTAAATGTTTTGAATACATTAAAATGGTCGTTAGATGATGCATCCCAAAGCATTAAAACATTTGTTTTTCGAGAAATTCCCCCTCAAAAAGTGATCCACTTGTAAAAATGGTCGTCTTTGAGAGTTCAGTGAGGAATGGAGTATTGAACACACAATTTTGAATTGTTATTGAAAAATTCTTGAAAAATTATGTTCAACCTTTTGAAAAACCACATGTTAGAAGACTTCTTTTCTAACGCTACGGATAAGCGCACTTATTCGTACACTCTCCTTTGTCATTGAAGTCCGAGTTGTAATCTGAGAGCGATTACAAATCTTTAAGAAAATAGAAATGACATGTTTTACAAGATTTGAACTTTCATTCGAGCTTTATTTACTAACCCGTGTCATTATTGAACGACAATTCAAGACATGTAAATATTATCGATACTGAAAGACATGTCGATAAGATTCATTTTTGTATTTTTTGATTTTTTTTTGATTTTGTATTTTTTTATTGTTTTCTATTTTTGTATTTGTTTTTATAGGTTTTATATTTTTGTATTTGTTTTTATACGAATGGTTCTGCGTCATGTGATCAAACAACACAGAAACAACTCTAAGTTGCAAGTAAATTTCATTTTCGTTGGTTGATCATATGAACACAAAGCCATTCGTATGAACTGGAATAAAGTACATCTTTTAAGCAAAAACACAGGTTCTCGACACACATACCAGAGTGTTGAACAAAATGTCTATTTCAGAATCGGGACAATAGGGACTGCTAGAACAGATAAAGACATACGAATGCAAGATTAAAGTCAATCACAACTTTTATAATCCAGCAACCTATTATGTTTGCAAATTAATAAACACACCAACGGAACATCATCTTCATAGCCGACAACAAACAAATAATGGGTCCACAAACAGGTAGAAGAAGGTACAAATGAAACGTAAAGTAATGCGCCGCCTAGATATATATGGGTCAATTTCAACTACCACAATAATGAAACCCGCCATGGCTGCGAACACAATATAATAATCAGACCCAACATGGATGCAAACACAATCAAGTAATGCCCCGAAAAGATACGGGTCAATTTCAACAACCACAAAAAATCAAATCCAACAAGGCTGCAAACACAATCAAGTGATTCCCCGCCAAGGCATGGGTCAACCCCAAAATCAAACCCGATCAAAGTGAATTTCAATTAAAAAGAATATAACATCATTATAACTATATATTAATGGCCGATACCGAAACAGTTTGGCTTAGACACGCGGCTGCTGGAATGGACAAAGCCATGTCAAACACCACATGGCTGCAAACATGGTGCCATGCTGCCCAGCCAAGATCCGAGTTAATAACAACATTGACAATCCATCAACCTATTGTGATTGCATATTCACAAATGCACAAACGCAGTAAAACCATCATCGCCAACAAAAGAACCCCAAGCCATTCGAACACAATCAAGTGGTGCCCCGCCATAATGAAACCCACCATGGCTGCAAATAGAATTTAATAATCACACCCGACATGGCTGCAAACACAATCAAGTGATGCCCCGCCAAGATAGCATGGCTGCAAACACAATCGAGTGACGCAACACCAAAACACGGGACAATTTCCACTACCACAATAATGAAACCCGCCGCGGCTGCAAACACAATCTAGGAATTCCCCGCCAAGATACGGGTTAATTTAAACCATCACATTGAAAAGCCTACCGCAAAGTTTAAATAAGCTAATAAGCAAACAACAATAACAACACAACATAACATCATCTTTAAAAAAACCATAAAATCAAACCCAATCAAAGTTTCATTTCAATTTAAAAGAATATAATAGAATGTATACAAAACCCAAAAATCAAACCCGATCAAAGTTGCATTCAGGTCATAGAAACATGATCTTTAAAAAAACCCAAATGTATGTGCTTCATACCATCATATTCAATTAAAAACAATAGTATGAAAAGCGACAGAGATCAGACCGACAACATCCATTATATTCAATAAAAAACAATATTATGAAAAGACAAAAGTATTATACCGACAACATCTGGGAAGATGCGAAACACCAAAACCACAATAAACCACACAAGACATATAACCCCATCAAAACATCAAGATCATATGAGAGCAAATGAAATGGGAAAGAGATCTGCATAATTGAAATGGTTGTAGGTGAAAGAAGATATGACCCAAGAAAAAAAGTAGGCACGTGAAGTGGGATGAGTGAGAGAGATATGTGAACAGATATGTGAGCAATAAATGCACCTCGGGGAATCATGAGGGGGACGATACCGCGTTTAATATATAGTTATAATATTAAGACTAATACACAACAATTTCCACCTTAGGATTGATATTAACCTATACTGATACTCAGCACTTTTGACCAGTGCTGGAACCTTGAACTAGGGACCGCCTTTATCAAGGCACAAGTATTAAAAACCGCCACTGACTTTTTTACGATCCTGACTCCGCAAAGAGTCCCTTAGCCAAATAGCCTCCTCCTTCCAAGCATATGTAAATGTCATACATCCCGCTTCAGTTTTCAACAAAGCCACCATGTGATGCACTGAATCCGTACCTACACCAGAACCAATGAAAGTGTTCTTGTATTCCCCACTCTTATTCAAACCCAAATTCCTGTAAAGCACTACCTTTGAAGTAACATCATCTAACCTCGAAAGCTTATTGTCCACTATACCTTCATGGTATCCCAGGAATATGCACTTGAACTTACCTGGTTCAAGCACCCCTTGCTTAATACTAGCAAGCCAACCAAAAAACCTCAACATATCTATAGGAGTCTTAAATTTAATCGCTGATAATGGTGACCTATTCACTAGATATTTAGACATGAGACTATTTCCCTCTACCAATGTGAAAATTGGACAGACCAGGCTGAATCAGAAAACAACGTACTCTACCAAAGAGTGTCACATTCGTCACCTTAACTAACCCATTCTACTACTGTATACCTGCAACACCCAAATGTTTGGCGACTCCACTCTTCATACATTATTGTATACACCCTTAATTACAAGAATCAAGAATATTATCCATCTTGATCTTTCAACCAGTCTGATATTCTCTTAATTGCTTTCTACCCTTCAATGTGTTCCTAGTCACTGCCTGGCCACCGAAGGTATATACGCAATTAGCTCTTCTTATTTCTGATAGTACCACCAGCAAACACTTTATAACTTTGATCTTGCTTGATTTCATCTTCATGGTAAAACCCGTTTTAAGAGTGACCAACGATATTAAGTTCGCCTTTTTTTAAATTTTTCTTCGGACATACTTGACGCTGTCCAACACGAAAAACCTGACCCATCCCTCATTTGTACTCGAACTTACACGTCCGTGTACACGACATTCCCGGCCATCATCCAATATGTAAATTACACCGTCATTAATCTCAAAATCAACTAAGTAATCTCTCATGTATGTCATATGGTATGAGCCCCTTGAATCCATGATCCAGTCCAATAGTTATTCAACACTCATAACTATCATCACATCAGCATTGTCATACCCATTAGCTCTAAAATAGGACCCCTGATCTTTATTCCTGAAAGAACCTTGAGATTTCTTTTGATTATACTTGGGACAATCTTTCTTCAAATGCTCCTCAGACTGACATATATAACACTTGAGTTTGCTACTTCTTCCTTGTAACTTTAACCATGCACTACCTTTATCCTGCTTCATATCCCTTTGACCAGATCTGCCCCTCACATACAACCCCTAACCCCATCACTTTGCTTTTGTCATTTCTTGAAGTTCCCTAGAATTACGTGTGAAGCATGTCTTCTAGCTTCAAAGTATACGTCATTATGCAAAGTCTCCACGAAGTTATCGTAAGACGATGGTAAAGATGTGAGTAATATTAATGCTTGATCTTCATCCGATATAACAGTATCTATTGTCGCTAAGTCTCCTACCAGCTTGGGAAACTCATCAATATGTTCAGATTGACTGTTACCTATATGCATTTGAAAGTATATAACTTCTTCTTCAAGTACAAACGATTAGCTAAAGACTTTGTCATGTATAAAGTCTCAAACTTTTTTCAAATCCATGCTGCAATCGTCTCCTTGGTGATCTCCTGTAGGACCGATACCAAACGCAAGATTAATGAGCCATAAGCCTTTTTTGAATGACGTTATTGTATGCCCTATCGTGGCGCTATGTTAATTACCTCCAATGCTGCAGCTATTCCTTTTGTTTTTCGCAATCCTTCATCCTTTACCTGCATAACGGTAGTCATTCTTCTCAATTGAATTTTCAAATGTCAAAACTTGGTCCTTCCATCTTTTGTTCAAAACCTGTTTATTCAGATAAACCTTGTTGATTATAAACTTCACAACATCGAATAAAACAAAGTACCCCCGTGTATAAAAACCTTGCCTTCTTGATATGACCTAAGACAAAACCCCTCCATAGAACGATCAAAACAAAGAAAAACCCTTCTTTAGTTGATTTAAAAAAATCACATACGTTTACATGAACCAAGCAAGTTGTTTACGTGTATGTTATAACTTTAATAAAAATTTCGTATGCATGTAATCTTAACTAAACAATACAATGCATGAATCCTTATTTCGTCTTATGCTTCTTGAAGCAACCCACCAAAAAAGATTCAAAGTCTTTCTTCTTGCTTGAAACTCCAAACACCCCCCCCAACCCCCCCCCCCCCCCCCCCCCCCCCCCCCCCCCCCCCCCCCCCCCCCCCCCCCCCCCCCCCCCCCCCCCCCCCCCCCCTTTTTTTCTCTTTGTTGATATATGATGATCGGTTGCAACCGAATCTCGCGAACCTAAAATCTCGTAAAATCTCGACAAAATTGAATCTTCCAAAACCCAAGAACCCTTGTTGTCGAACACTCAACCAACAAGAAAACCCTTTACGAGATTGACCTCGCTTATGCTTTTACGAAGCAAAGCTCTTGATACCAATTGTTGAACGTGTGATCAACAAACCCGGAAGATAATTATGTGAAATCCAAATCTTGTAAAGATACTTGACACACATACACGACTAAAAAAGAAACCCACATGACTTGACCCAAACGTTTACATTTTTTATCAAAAGAAAAGAATCAACGATGCAATTTAAGCCTTCCCCCTTACCTCTATTTATAGAGAATTAGGGTGGGGGAGGGGAACCGATCCAAGTTGGACTTGGAGTCAGTTAAATCCTTCCTAAGAAAACTAGTAAACCTGGTTGCTTGGCTTGTAAGCAAAGCAACCAAAAATTCCTTATCCTATTCGACTAAGTAACACGCTAAACTAACATCTAAGCCTCTAAACATTAAGTTAACGAGGTTTGTAACCTGCATTCCTTCGCGGAGCATGATGGACTAACTTTATAATGGACCGACAACCCCAAGGGCTATTTTTGTAAATTATTTTTTATTTTTCTATGCAAACAGTCCTCATGTTAGCGTTCCATTGCAAAATTAGTCGTTAAGAACTAACTTTGCAACGGGCTTATAACATAGAGGACCAATTACGTAAAAATTTTAATATTAAAGTTATAAAAAATTATAAAAAAAGTACTCAACGATCGTTAAGTAACGACTATTGGTTACTATTCCTTTGACTGTAGCACCAATCGTATGTTACAGTAGCTGGGTTATTTTATTGTTATTTCTAGAAATAGCAAGTATGGAAATAGCAATTCTAGTTAAAAAAAAAAGATATTATTGTTGGGTGTGTATGGTGTGGCATTAATAAAATGAGGTCTGCTCACAGTATTCCTATTGATTGTTTGTTATACTGTGTATATAATAGGGTAAATTACACAGTTGTCCCTATAGTCAATCCCGTTTACCTGTTTGGTCCCTCGTTTTGAAAATTCTAGTCAAACATGAGTGCAAATTTGAGGTATGCAGGTAGGTATCGATTTGTTTTGATTTGATGTTGTTTCTTTGTAAACTGAACCACAACTACACAACTTTGTATAAAAAAGATACAATCTTTGAGTTTGACTATTGTGGGTTTCGGTTTAATCGATGACGAGTTCTATGTGTTAGATCTTTAAAGATGTGTTAAACTCAACTTGAGATCCTGAATCTTATTTCTCTTCTTTTGTTTCATTATAAGATCTATGACGAATTTGATTCTTGTTCTTGTTGAAGGAAGCAATAAATCTTTGATATCATTTCAAGAACAATGATGAAAAACTCTGAGATCCTTGTATAATGAAATTTTTGGTTTTTTTCCTGAAATTATTGAGTTGGTTGATGTTGTTTTTTGGTTTCTTGAGTTGTTATGAGGTTGTAGGCTTGTAGTTGTGAAGTTTTTTTACTTTAATACTAGTTTTTGCTCTCGTTGTTTTGGTTCATGAATTCTAGAATTTTCTTTTGTTTTTCTAACTTGTGTCATGGTGACACAAGTTTAGAAGCATTAAATGAACACGTTTGTTTCTTTAAATAATGTTATTTCTATGTAAAACAATGATAAATATAGTAAATATCACAAATTTAGAAAAATATTAATATCAAGTGACATGTATATATGAAATTTTTAGTTTATTTAATGCTTATAAACTTATGCCATTATGACACAAGTTAAGAAAAACTTTTTCTTTTGAGAATTGTCTAACGAGTGTTCTCAGGGCATTGCTTAAGGTGCATTAATTCATTTTAAACTTTCTTTATAAATTGGAAAATGCATTTAATACACATTAATTGATCTTATAATTTATCTTAATTAGTTGTGAATTTGTATTTGATAAACTTAAATTTTTCTTATTTAATCATTTAATCCGGTGCCCTGTTACTAATATATTTTCAAGGTTATTAATTCGCATTTATGTTGTTTTTGTAATTTAGAGATCTTATTTTTTAAAATTTTTTTAGTTCTTTTATTGTTAGGGTGACAAGGTTTACACCCATTTGACCACCATTAAATGCAACAGTTAATGTTCTTTCACATTTTCTAATAATTTTTTTTACAAATTTATTTTCCTTTCACGTTTTTTAACATCTAGGATCTCTTTTTTTATCCAGCTTTCTCTTTCTTTATATATAAAAAAGGGTTTTGCTAATCTCTGCTCACTGGGTAGAGGTTAAGGTCTAATAAATAAACACAAACTTTCCTAATTAACCACAAAATGCATTAAAAACACATTAAATGAACTTGTAAATTACTATATTTGAACATAATTTTCATTTTAATTAATGAAAACATTCATTTTCTAAACAGATTAAACCATGC
>BQNB010173043.1:0-13401 GCA_026074375.1 Tanacetum coccineum
CAAAACCTTCATGTCACCACAAGGACTAACCTTGAAATAAACACATACAAAATAAGGGACTTCTTTTGCCATCTTCACAAACTTCTCCCCTGCAACAAAACAAATTCAGTTAACCCATCTTTCCCGCCCAAAAGCCCCATTACTGTTCAATTTTAATGTTTTTAAGTTTTAGTTTTTAAAGAAGAAAGTAGATAGGGAGAGAGATGAGAAGGTAGGAGTAGCTTTAGTTTTTAATTTTAATGTTTTTAAGTTTAGTTTTAATTTAGTGTTATTTAAATTCTGTTTTAATTTTTAAAAAGCATTGTAACAAATTTATGATTAATGAAAGCTAAGTTTCCTTTTGTCAATTGAATTCTGTCTTAAACTTGTGCTATCTTAGCTCACTTTTGTTTCAAGTTAACATTAACAAGCTTACAAAAGCCCTTTCAATTATGTCTTAAAAGTTTTCACTGTTTCATTAAGAAACTTCAAAGTAAATGTTGTTGTTGGTTTGGATTTATATGCTGCTTGGATGATGGATCTAAAAGGGAAGGATCCATGGGTTTATAATGCTATTGAATAAGCTGGCTTGGGTTTTAAGTACTTGTCAAAAAGCATTTGGACTTTTGTAAGTTTGCTATTTATTATTTTGGCTTATTTCCACTGTAGCACTTCTTATTTATGCTTATTTCCTGTTTCTTTATGCTTATTTATGTCTCTTTGTGCTTATGTGTGCCTTGCTAATGCTTGTTAGTCATTGGTGCATGCCTTTTCTTTAAACTACTTTTTATGTGCTTGAAACTGCTCATTGCTTAATTTCTTGTGTTAAGTGCTTATTTTCTGTTGATACTTGCTTATTTATGCTAAAAGTGTTTATATATTGAACTTTCTTCAAAAACCTAGCCTCATATCTTTGTGATTCAGTGTGAAAAAGTTTTTTTTATTACTTAAGGGAGTGTTTGGGTCAAGGGGTGAAAACGGGTCAAAACAGGTTTTAAACCTTTTGGGGTCACTAAGCCACATTTAATAAGCTCATTTAAAGTCATTTCATCTGTTTCAAAAGGTTGTCATAGTTTAGAATACTTTTTTAGGGTCTTAGCAACCATGGTGTAAATCTGTTATAATTTAGTCTTCTTATATAGCTTATTTAGTTTGATTATGCTTAAGTGTTTTCTGATGTTACTTTTCTAGCTTGTTTTGAGTCTCAAATGCAGTGGAATAGGCCTTGATTGTGTGTGCATTTGTCTTTTAAGTTATAGTTAAATTCTGTCTTAAATATCAAGTCATTTTCCTAGCTTTAAATCCAGTTGTCAATTGCTAATGTAGGTTAGAATAAGGTGATTTAAGGATCTGAAAATGAAAGCACAAGCTCACTTTGGAGCTTAACTCCATCTGTTTTAACTAGTTTCCATTTTGAGCTTATTTTGAAGCTTATTCTTGGGCCTGGCTTTAGCCTTTTAAAACTGTCAACAAAATCCCCTGGTGCAAACTGGCTTCCATTTGTGCCCTTTTTCTTGCTTATTTTTGATCCATACTCTTAGATTTTTGCATTTCTAGGAAGCCAATAAGCCCCTATATAAGCTCATATAAGCCATTCACCTTAAGAGTCCCTCTAGTGCTTAATTTTAAGCTCAAAAGGTGCCCTTGTGGCTGTTTGTATGCAGTTTTTGCCCATAGTGCTTATTGATTAATTTAGCTTTTCTGCTTATTTTTATTTGCTTATTTTGCTTAGAATAGCTTATTAGGTTTAGTTGCCCTTTTGTTTTGCTTATTTCCTCATTTTCTCTTGCTTATGTTGCCTTAAAAAGCATAGCAGTTAGCTTGATTAGCCTCTAGCTTATTTGCTTTTTCAGCTTATCTGCCCTTGTTTTTATGCTTATTTTTGTTTCAGTTTACTTATTAGATATAGGTGCCTTCCTATCTTTGCTTATCTTTCAATTGCATTAGCTTATTTGTTCTTAAAGTCTTTGTTTAAGCCTTTTGTTTCTTAAGTTAAAAATATAAGTTTTCTGTTAACTTAGTTGTGCTTTTTCCTGGCTTATTTGTAGTTTTCATAAAAAGTCCTTTTTATAAAGTTTGTTATTTTAGCTTAATGTTTAAGTTTAAAAAAAATGTTTTTATAAAAAGAGAGAGGCCCAGGCTCGAACCCTGGACCTCCCCCTTTATACCCACGTCCCTAACACACACTCCATAACCAATTGTGCTACAATAGATCATCCGCTATTATTTGCATACATTATTACTATATCCTTTTTTAGCCCAATAAGCCTATAAGCTCTTTTTGCTTTTTTTCCCGGCTTATTCAAATAAGCTGGGAACCATTTTTTATTTTTCATAGATTCCTAATAACTTTAGCTACTTTCTGTAATTTTCTTAGATTTTTATAAAATCGTTTAGTATTTTTTATAATTTATTTAGATTAAAACAGTAATTAAATCATAAAAAATTATTAAAAAGTCAAAAAAATATAAATCTTTTTTAGAAAATTTTCTTTTATCATGTAGGACCTAGGAAAAATAAATTCGCTTTCGTAGGGTTAATTTTTTAGAAATTTGATTTTTAAAGAACGGGATCGAATCCCGTTCTCGTTTTCTTCGCGTTTTTAGCCTTAAACACTTCCGTTTTTTATCTAGTTTTTTTATTCTTTCTTTTTAGTCACTTATAGCTTATTAAAAGTAAAAAATTCACTTTAGGTTTAAAATTCGATAATTTAGGTTTTTAAGTCGCATTTTTACGATTCCGTTATCGGTTTTGAGTTTAAATCCTTTCTAGCTTACGTTTTTAGGTTTAATTTATTCGTTTTTGCATTTTATTAAGTAGAATTAGGATTCCAATCCAATGTTTGATCATTCAAGCATTGTTCAAACCGAAACTCGAAGTGAGAAACCGATACTTCTGGTAATACTATACTACTATCATTGATATTATCCTATTTGTTATATATATTTATATATTTATTTATATTTATATATATAGTAAAAAGGAAGTTGTCAGTCAATGAAAGAGTAGGTTTGGTTACGAACAAAAGGAACAAAGAAGAGATAGACTAAAAGAAAGCTACTTGACAAGAAATTAAATTCTCACTTGATAGGAATCTTGTGAGTAGACCTAAGCTAGATTGAATCCGAAACCTACGATATCCCTTGCAGCGGCGCTAAAAACTTGATGCGAGGGTCGTAATGACTTCTTACAAGAAGTTTTACATCTCCCTAGGTAGTGTACCTAATCGTTGTAGTGTAATATAGGCAAGGCTCTGGGGTTGTTATCGTTCTCTAAGGGATAACACTGTGAAGGCCGGATCGAATGTTCACTAAGGTCTAAGGGTTGAAAGAAGATTATTTTTATGTTTTTATGCTTTATAAAAGCAAGTAAATCTCGGTTTTGAAGGTTGGTTTGTATTAACTAATCCTACTTTTAATCTAATCTAGTGAGGAAACAATTATACAACGAAGCGTATACACCTGGGATGCACTACCCTTTGCTAGCTATCCAATTCTACCTATTTCTTTGTCACACTTGAGATGCAATGTGTAAGTATTTCCTAATTCATGAACGGATTACACGAACTCGTCATTTATGTAATATTTTGTTTGGGCAACACGTAATTATACTCATTGAATCTGTCACAAACAACAAGATATAATCAATCAGACAATGTTCATGCATACCCAAATAAATACTAGATGAATTAGCCAAGCATACTCAAACAATAGAAATCATAATCAACAAAAGGAATTGAAGACATGATTTAAGATAGATATAATAATCAAACCATTACAAGATGTTTATGGAATGAATTAAGTCTTCTAAGTTGTTGGAAAAACACCTACCCAAATCCTTAAGTCAGCCCTAGGGTTTTAAGGCTTGGTAAAAATAAAGTTATGAGGTTGTATTTATAGGCAAAACCTAAACCGACCTTCACAACGCCGTCGTGAAAATCCATGACGCCATCACGGTGACATCTTTCGCGAGATTGTAGATTTTCTCGTTCTAAACGCGTGGGTTATTGAATCGTCGAAATCCGAGCTCGTATGAAGGAGTTATGATCAAAACAATATATGGTACTTCGCGCGCATGATGAATGATCATCTTTATCTAGAATCTTCTAGGGTTTTTTAAGGTCATCCATGTTCTGACGGCGTCACCAAATCCGTGACGCCATCGTGGGATGAGTTGTGACGGTGTCACGTGTATCTTGTTACGCCGTCTCTAGTCTCTGAGAACATAATCTTGAGGAATGTTGGTGTAGGTCCGTAGTCTTGTCCGTTTCTTCTCCAAATGAGCCTATGTCACGTGTATTCCCTCCAAATGCCTTCCAAATGCAAAATACCTGAAACGGAACGATTAAGTACCTATTTTGTGCATAAATGCACGATTTAGGGGGTTAAACGACCCCGAAAAAGTATATAAAATGACATCTCATCAATAGGTCATTTGTAAATTGATAGTTAAGTGGTTAATAATATAAGAAATGTAGCTTATTTCAACATATTACAAGCGAATATTTTCTGATAAAATGGTCTGTTAGCGAGAATTAAGTCTCGAATTAGCTTTCGTGTAGCTATTGATTGGATTATGATAGAGTTGGATTAAATTGGGTTTGTCTGTGATGGACATGAAACAAGAAGAAAAAGAATAAAAAGAAAAAGAAAGGGTTTATGTCGTGGCTGAAAAGATTATATACCATACATTATTATTATGTATTTTATCATGTACTTTCCCTTCAACTATACATATATTGTTTCCTTACACCCCTCCCTTTTTTATAACAACTTTGAAAATGTACAAAGTTTCAAAAAAGATTAATAAAATACTAGCAGGGTATTTGCGCAATACGGCGACGGGTACCCCATGACTAAATTTGGTTTGGAGAGCAAATGTTGTTCATTTATAAGTATTTTCTAAAAATAACTTTATGAACTTATATAGTTGTTGTATAGAGACGACAATGTATATTGTTTTTAACAAATCTGGTAGCGTTAATCCGTGTGCGTAAATGATTTTCTTGTCGATTTATATGCAACAGATTTAAATGTTGCACCATAAAAACACTCCTTTTGCTCATAATCAATTGTAACACAAATTATATACATATATACATAACCTTATCGATGTCTCACATGTAGATAAAGTTATTCTATGAAACAATGAAACACGTACTCGTCTTTTTCAAATTATAGTTGTACCACATTGTGACAACTATATTTTGTTTGTAGTATTAGGCTTAGATTAAATTATAATGATTAGGTCATTTGTAAATTCATAGTTAAGTGGTTAATAATATAAGAAATGTAGCTTTTTTTCAATGGATTACAAGCGAATATTCTCCAATAAAGAGGTCTGTTAGCGAGAATTAAGTCTCGAATTAGCTTTCGTGCAGCTATTGATTAGATTATGATAGAGTTGGATTAAATTAGAGTTTGTCTATGATGGACATGAAACAAGAAGAAGAAGAAGAAGAAGAAGAAGAAGAAGAAAAAGAAAGGGTTTATGTTGTGGCTAAAAAGATTATATGCCCTACTTTATTATTATGTCTTTTATCGTGTACTTTCCCTTCAACTATACATATATTGTTTCCTTACACCCCTCCCTTACTTATAACAACTTTGAAAATGTACAAAGTTTAAAAAATGCTTAATAAAATACTAGCATAGTATTTGTGCAATCCGACGGCGGGTACCCTGTGACTATATTTTGTCTGGCGAGCAAATGTTGTTTGTTTATAAGTATTTTCTAACAATAACTTTACGAACTTGTAGAGTTGTTTTATAGCGACGACAATGTATATTTTTTGACAAAATCTGATAGTGTTAATTTGTGTGCGTAAATTATTTTCTTTTCGATTTATATGTAACAGATTTAAATGGTGCACCATAAAACCACTCCTTTTGCTCATGATCAATTGTAACACAAATTATATACATATATACATAACCTTATCGATGTTTCACATATATATAAAGTTATTCTATGAAACAATAAAACACGTACTCATCTTTTTCAAATTATAGTTGTACCACATTATGAGAATTATATTTTATTTGTAGTATTAGGCTTAGATTAAATTATAACAAATAGGTCATTTAAAAATTCATAGTTAAGTGATTAATAATATAAGAAATGTAGTTTTTTTTCAAAGGATTACAAGCGAATATTATTAGATAAAGAGGTCTATTAGCGAGAATTAAGTCTCAAATTAGCTTTCCTGCAACCATTGATTGGATTATGATAGAGTTGGATTAAATTAGGGTTTGTTTGTGATGCACATGAAACAAGAAGAAGAAGAAGAAGAAAGAAAGAAAGAAAGGGTTTATGTCGTGGCTGAAAAGATTATATGCCCTACTTTATTATTATGTCTTTTATCGTGTACTTTCCCTTCAACTATACATATATTGTTTCCTTACACCCTTCCCTTGCTTATACCAACTTTTAAAATGTACAATGTTTCAAAAATGCTTAATAAAATACAAGCAAGGTATTTCCGCAATACGGCGGCGGGTACCACGTGACAAAATTTGGTCTAGCGAGCAAATGTTGTTCGTTTATAAGTATTTCCTAACAATAACTTTACGAACTTGTAGAGTTGTTGTATAGAAACGACAATGTATATTTTTTTAACAAAATATGATAGTGTTAATCTGTGTGCGTAAATGATTTTCTTGTCGATTTATATGTAACGGATTTAAATGTTGCACCATAAAAACACTCCTTTTGCTCATAATCAATTGTAACACAAATTATATACATATATACATAACCTTATCGATGTTTCATATATATGTAAAGTTATTCTATGAAACATTGAAATGCGTACTTGTCTTTTTCAAATTATAGCTATACCACATTATGACAATTATATTTTATTTGTAGTGTTAGGCTTAGATTAAATTATAACAAACAGTTCATTTATAAATTCATAGTTAAGTAGTTGATAAAATAAGAAATGTAGCTTTTTTTTCAACGGATTACAAGCGAATATTCTTCGATAAAGAGGTTTGTTAGCGAGAATTGATTCTCGAATTAGCTTTCGTGTAACCATTGATTGGATTATGATAGAGTTGCATTAAATTAGGGTTTGTCTGTGATAGACATGAAAAGAGAAGAAGAAGAAGAAGAAAGAAAGGGTCTATGTCATGGCCAAAAAGATACTATGCCCTACTTTATTATTATGTCTTTTATCGTGTATTTCCTTTCAACTATACATATATTGTTTCCTTACACCCCTCCTTTGCTTATAACAACTTTGAAAATATACAAAGTTTCAAAAATGCTTAATTAAATACTAGCATGGTATTTGCGTAATCCGACGTCGGGTACCCCGTGACTATATTTTGTCTGGCGAGCAAATGTTCGTTTATAAGTATTTTCTAAGAATAACTTTACGAACTTGTGGAGTTGTTGTATAGCGGCGACAATGTATATTTTTTAACGAAATCTAATAGTGTTAATCTGTGTGCGTAAATAATTTTCTTGTCGATTTATATGTAACAGATTTAAATGTTACACTATAAAAACACTCCTTTTGCTCATAATCAATTGTAACATAAATTATATACATATATACGTAACCTTATTGACATTTCACATATTTATAAAGTTATTCTATGAAACAATGAAACACGTACTCATCTTTTTCAAATTATAGTTGTACCACATTGTGACAATTATACTTTATTTGTGGTATTAGGCTTAGATTAAATTATAACAAATAGGTCATTTGTAAATTCATAGTTAAGTGGTTAATAATATAAGAAATTGTTGGGAATTAAGGTCTTCTATAAAGTTTATACTGTTAGCTCAACTTAGTATTGCCAAGATTAAAGAGTTTGTACTGCACAGATTATAACTACCAGTACTTACTGGTTAGTACTGCTAGAGAAAAAGTTAGTACTGCCAGTATTAACTTAATACTGCTGAGAAGAAGTTAATACTGCTGAAGATTGAAGACTACATGAAGATAAAGACGTGTGAAGGGATATGCATGGATTTGTTCAAAGTATATATTCTATAAAGATAGGAAGATATGTATAAGATTATATATTTAGAAAATATGTTGATATCTTATAGAAGTTTAAAAGATTTGTAGTTATCTTGTAAAGGACTCCTTGATGTATAAAGGAGATCCTAGGTTATGGTTTTAGATATCAGTTTTCCATAGAATTCATAGATTCAAGGTTGTAAACCCTATCACTTCATTAGAGTGATCGTATTAATATATTGAAGCTTATTATGTTGGTTATATCTTTTTGTGTGTCAAACATACTTTACTGTTTCATAGAGTATACTTCTTAGTGGTATAAACTAGATTCCGCATAGTTTGTATCATTCACTCAAAGTTTCATTCTTATTATTTTTGGATTTATCCAAGGATACTAAACCTTACATCAAGCTAAGGAGTTAAAGATCTATTCATTGGAATCAACAGAATTGTAGCTTTTTTCAACGGATTACAAGCGAAGATTCTCCGATCAAAAGATCTGTTAGCGAGAATTAAGTCTTGAATTAGCATTCGTGCAGCTATTGATTGGATTATGATAGAGTTGGATTAAATTAGGGTGTGTCTAAGATGGACATGAAACAAGAAGAAGTAGAAGAAGAAAAAGAAATGGTTTATGTCGTGGCTGAAAAGATTCTATGCCCTACTTTATTATTATGTCTTTTATCATGTACTTTCCCTTCAACTATACATATATTATTTCCTTACACCCCTCCCTTGCTTATAACAACTTTGAAAATGTATAAAGTTTCAAAAATGCCTAATAAAATACTAGCAGCGTATTGCGCAATACGGTGATGGGTACCCCATGACAAAATTTGGTCTGGCGAGCAAATGTTGTTCGTTTATAAGTATTTTCTAACAATAACATTACGAACTTGTAGAGTTGTTGTTCAGAGACGACAATGTATATTCTTTTAAACAAATCCGGTAGTGTTAATCCGTGAGCGTAAATGATTTTCTTGTTGATTTATATGCAACTGATTTAAATGTTGCACCATAAAAACACTCCTTTTGCTCATAATCATATGTAACATAAATTATATACATATATACATAACCTTATCGACGTTTCACATATAGGTAAAGTTATTCTATGAAACAATGAAATCCGTACTCGTCTTTTTCAAATTATAGTTATACCACATTGTGATAATTATATTTTATTTGTTGTATTAGGCTTAGATTAAATTATAACAAATAGGTCATTTGTAAATTCATAGTTAAGTAGTTAACAATATAAGAAATGTAGTTATTTTTTTCAACGAATTACAAGCGAATATTATTTGATAAAGAGGTACGTTAGCGAGAATTAAGTCTCGAATTAGGTTTCGTGCAGCCATTGATTGGATTATGATAGAGTTGGATTAAATTAGGGTTTGTCTGTGATGGACATGAAACAAGAAGAAGAAGAAGAAGAAAAAGAAAGAGTTTATATCGTGGCTGAAAAGATTCTATGCCCTACTTTATTATTAACTCTTTTATCTTGTACTTTCCCTTCAACTATATATATATATATATAACAACTTTGAAAATGTACAATGTTTCAAAAATGCTTAATAAAATACTAGCAGGGTATTTGCGCAATATGGCGGCGGGTACCCGTGACTAAATTTTGTCTGGCGAGCAAATGTTGTTCGTTTATAAGTTTGTTCTAACAATAACTTTATGAACTTGTAGAGTTGTTGTATAGCGACGACAATGTATATTTTTTAACAAAATCTGATAGTGTTAATCTGTGTGCGTAAATGATTTTCTTGTTGATTTATATGCAACAGATTTAAACGTTGCACCATAAAAACACTCCTTTTGCTCATAATCAATTGTAACACAAATTATATACATGTATACATAACCTTATCGACGTTTCATATATATATAAAGTTCTTCTATGAAACAATGAAACACGTACTCGTCTTTTTCAAATTATAGTTGTACCACATTATGACAATTATATTTTATTGTAGTGTTAGGCTTAGATTAAATTATAACAAATAGATCATTTGTAAATTCATAGTTAAGTGGTTAATAATATAAGAAATGTAGCTTTTTTTCAATGGATTACAACCAAATATTCTCTAATAAAGAGGTCTGTTAGCAATAATTAAGTCTTGAATTAGCTTTCGTGCAACCATTGATTGGATTATGATAGAGTTGGATTAAATTAGGGTTTGTTTGTGATGGACATGAAACAAGAAGAAGAAGAAGAAAGAAAGGGTTTGTCTGAGAAATTCATCTCTCATCACAGAAACTCTCAAGCTCATGATTTCTAAACTCAGTCCCATTATTAGTTCTGATTTGTTTAACTTTTACATCATTTTGGTTTCCTACCATCCTGATAAGAGACATAATCATTTTAGGTGCTTGACTCTTCTTCCTAAAAAGTGTACCCATGTGTACCTTGAGTACTCATCAACAATGACTAGGGTATACTTCTCGTGATTTATATTGTACTTACTGGTCTAAATAAATCCATATGAAAAAGATGCAAACACTTCCTAATAGAGATGTTTTATTTAGTTTTGAATGAAGCACTATGATGCTTCCCTTTTTTACATGCTGAGCAAGGTTTATCTTTTGAATAAACTAGTGAAGGAAGACCAAGAACTTTGTTTTGTTTTGCAAGTTTATTAATGTTCTTGAAATTTAGATGTGATAGCCTTTTATGCCATAGACAGTTTATACTCTTTGAGGCTTTGGCAAAGAAGCAGGTTCCATTTAGAGTCAATGATGACATGTTAAGGACATATACATCATTTCTTCTAGGAGCTATCAAGATAATTTCTTTGTTATCATTAAAGATTGTTCCTTGCTTATCATCAAATTGTATAATGTATTTATCATCACAAAGTTGACTAATGCTAATTAGATTGTACCTGAGACCATTTACAAAGGCTACTTTTGTGAAAATAACACCCCCATAGTTTATTGAACCATATCCCTCAGTAATACAAGACGAGTTATCACCAAACACTACCTTAAGACCTGGTTGCTCTACATATTTGTACAGATAACTCTTGACACCAATCAAACTCCTTGAGCATCCACTGTCCAGGTACCAGATGGGCTCCCTAATGTGTCTCTACACAAATAATAAACTTGGGTTAGTTTCTTTTGTGAACCTACTTTTTGGTGGGCTCCCTAGCCTTTGTAGCATGAATTTTCTCACCTCTTTTGAAGTGATCAAAATCATTGTGGTCAGTGGTGGAGTGTACAGTGCTTCCACATGTATTGAACTTTACACCAATTGAAGACTTACTAGACTGAGAGGACTCAGCTAGTACTCCTCCTCTGATATGAATGACACGATTTTGTCCTGAGGTAAAGTGATCATAACTTCAATAGATTTCCTACTTAGGGTAGTTTCTACAATCAGCAGGTCTGTGATCTTTGAAACCATAATGTGTGCATGGTGGGAAAGGCTTTGCCTTTGCTTTCAGGATCTGCTTAGAAGAAAATGCATACTGATAAGGCTGAGCCTTATAGTTCTTACTCCTTTTTAGAGAGGCAATATACATTTCATGATCTGAGGTCCTATGATCCTCCCTTTTGCATATCATGCAGTAGAAAATCCTATAGCAATCATCAGTTAAGTGATTGGTATAGTGATAGAGTTCACACTTAAGTTATGGTTTTTGAATAGGCTTGGGCCTGAGTGACTTTGATGTGCCAACATTTTGAACTTTGGGTTAAGAATCTTGAATTATTTTTTATAAGTCAACTGACTTAGATAGCTCAGTCTGTTGAATCTGTGAGTCTGATTCTTGAGTCTTTTGGGTAGAATTAACATTTTCATTAATTAACACCTGGACAAGTTTGGTTAATTCATTTATCTTTGATTCTTGTTCAATGTTCTTGACTTTAGTAAGGACTGAAGGTGTAGTTGGCTCAGTTTCACTAACAGTGACAGTTCCTGAAATACTCTTGTCTAAAGAATCTTGTGTTTCAGGCTTATGTTTCATGATACCTAAGCCTGGTCTCTCTCTTAGAGAGTGGGGTTGAAAGGTCAAGGGCATTACCTCTGAGCTTGGTGAAGCTCCCTAGAGATTTTTCAGGGGAGGTAGAGGAGTAAAGGATTCAGTTTTAGAATCTTTGGATGATTTAGGGGTATTTTTAGTAGGTTTAAAAGACTCATTGACAACTTCACTTTCAAGGACTAGGATTCTTCCAGTATTAAACTTTGGAAGTTTGCTGTAAGGGTTGAGTCTCTCATCTCATTCTTTGGTTTTTGGGACCATTTCTTGGTCATACCCCATGGAAGCAAGAACAAAAAGATTTTCATTTTCATTCATTTTAGATGATGACTCAGTGAACAATTCACTACCAAGAAATTTCTTCTTTTGGTGAGGAATTTGCTCACTGATACATTGACTAACCTTTTTTGAGCTAGTTAGCCATTTTTCATTGATCTTTTTCTCTTTTTTGAATTGTTCTTGAAGAGCATGATTTAATTTAGTAAGTTTAGTGTTTTGAATTTGAAAAGTGACGGAATCAAGCTTAGCTTGTTTTAAGATTAATAATTCATCTCTACACTTATTTAATTCAAAAATAATTTTTTTATACTTAGAAAGTAAGTTTAATCTCTGATCTTCAACAAACTTAAGATCAATGTTGTTATATTTGAGGTAATTTTGCCAATCAGCATCTTCATCCATAGAGAGAAGAATATTTACCTTTTTCATGGTGATGTCAATCCATTCACCATTACGAGCATGATTCTTTCCAACCATGAGCTCATCATCAGCTAGAGCCATCATTACCTTGACCTGAGTGATGTCTTCATCATCAAAGACTTCTTCCTCATCCCAGCCAAAGGTTTCAGCAACTAAACCTTTGTTCTTTAGTTGGAAGGTCTTTGGGTTATGAGATGATGAAGGATTTGCTTCAAGTAGTGAAATTTTAGCTTTCAATCTCTTGTACTCAGCCTTGTAGTCTTTCTGAGCTTTTGGGTCAGCCTGACTAATTGAGTTTTGAGAAGATTGAATAAGTTTTAGAGTAAACTTGGGTTGAAAGCCTTTTGACACTGATGAGTAACCAGTCACCGGTGATTTGTAAGAAGGTTCAGACATTTTAGAAAAGTAGTCTTTTGTAAAATGACTTTTTTTGTCGCATTTGTAACATTCAGTGTTCTTATTTACTTTTAGACTAGAAAAATTACTTCTTCATTTTATAAAACGTTTTGAATTTGCCAAAAGGGCTCTTTCATGAAACTCAATATCTAAGTCTTTAAGATACTCCTCACTGGACCTTTTATCAACTTCATCATCAGAATTTTCTTGGAAATCCAGAATGACAATGTTAGAAAAGAAAGCAGTAGAAATAGCAGTGCTTGAGAGAGTAGTTATGAGGGCCTTTTGGTGTCTGAATACCTTCTTTGGATTAGGTTGTCCTTATAGACAAACCTTCCATAGATATCAGCTGGTCAA
>BQNB010173045.1:0-10539 GCA_026074375.1 Tanacetum coccineum
TTTATTATAATCATAATTTTATGGGGAAATTTTTTGCTTAATTACATTACTTGCATTGCCAATATCTCAATATGCAATGTAACTTGCATAACTAAAGTTAACAGGCTCACGCAACCTACTTATGGCAATCCTGTCATCATATATGTCAAGCAAACATCACAATATATCAAGTCACTATCATCATATCCTTATTACAAAGTACATTATTCCTATAATGTACCATTCGCAACGTTATATCAAAACGGGCTTTAAACCGTTATCGTATACCTCTAAACCCTAAGTTCCATGAAGGGTTAATATCTAAAGTGAATGTATAAGCTACTGAAGCATATACACAAGTAATATAACATCTCATTTGAAATATAACCTCCCTCCAAGTCAAGTACATGTTTTCAAAGCATAATTTATAAGTCATTAAGCATGACATCCAAAATAGCTGTTTTACCTTCGTTTTCATTCCAGTTTCTTCACTACCACTCTTGTGCAAGATACTACACTCAATATATAATGTGTAAACCCTAATTATTCTATTCATAAGCTTTCATACACATTTTTACACTCAAAACCCTAATACAAAAGTCAGAAACCCTAACCCGAGCAAAATACTAAACCATGACCCGTTTCTTCGTTTTTATCTATTGTAAACCTAAACCAATACTGAAATAAGTTGTAATAACATAATTTACAACATTCACAATCATATACAATCATCATTTCATCATTTTACTTCAACTATATGCAAATTGAATCCAAGAAACCCTAATTATGCCCTAATTGGAACTTTGGACCCGTTTACTCATTTTTAACCATTTAAACCACCAGCAATTAATCAAGTGCCATTGTAAACTCATGATATGAGTTTACAATCCATAATCTATCATTTTCCTAGCAATGTACAAGAATTCTAAGCTAGAAAACCCTAATGAACCTATATGTGCCCTAATTTTGACTCGCGGCTTATTTACCCATTTTCAACTCACTTTAACCCAAACCACTTGCGAATTTCCATTGATAAACCTTGATAAAAACCTTGAGAACATATTTCTATCATTCCATGATCAATGAGGATGAAATATAAGCCAAAGAAAACAAATCGAGCCCTAGAAGACGCAAATGAACCCGCGAACCCTAAATCTTGCAAATTGACCCATTTTGAGCTTTTATTTGCAAACAAGCACCTCATGAGTCACCCACATGCATTACTAAGCAGCTTACACACCTTCTACAACAAATATCTTCAATATTTTTATTAAGAAAAACTTCACATGGTCTCTTGTTTCTTCTTTTCTAGCCGTGGTATCAAAAGAGGTAGCCAACGCCTCGAAGCTAGTTTCTAGCCCTAGAAACTCATCACATAGCCTCTTCTAATCACCCTCTAGGTTACCCATGTGTCCTAGATCAGTTTTCTAAGAAATCATGGCCTCTAAGGGTCCTTTACCTATAAATAGAACCCATAACCCTTCATTCATTCTCATCCCCCACTTCTTCTTTCTATAACCCAATTAAGCAAACTTTCTCTGCTCCATATGATCCTAGGATCATCTAAGAACATCATTCAAGCAAAGCTTTGAAGATTTGAAGCCCCGGGAACAAGATACAGGGTGTACGAGTGGAAATACTACCCGAAACGACCCATTTCCACCATTTTTGCTACTTGAAGCTCAAACCCAGGTTCTGTATGTTCTACTTCTGCTTCTACACTCTTATAATGTTCATATGATCCTAAATATACTCTTGTTAAAGTTTCATAACTCAATTTTAAAACCCTAATTTGACCCGTTTTGCTTCCTAGCTTAACGAATCGTTATTTTAAACTTGCGTTGCATTAAATCTTCCTATATTTTAGTTCTTATTAACTTCTAAATATCTATTGAAATGTTAAAAGAGCTGCATGGCAATTGAGGACATTTTTTGTAAATATTTTCCATGCAAGGGGTTGATATATCGCTAACTTTCGGAAAACTCATAACTAAAAGGGCTGAAAATGTACATTTTATTAATTTATAACTTGTATAGGGTTTCTATTTATGTCCTTTCCAAAGTACAAGGTTTTACTTTGTATATCTTTTTTAAACATTGAAGGACCAACTCGGTTTTTAAAAGTGCAAACCCAAAAGGTTATTTTACCTTTTCAAACTCACGACTCTTAAAATGTAACATTTTGAAAAAAGTATAAAAACATGTTAAAATCTGACAGACATAACTTTAATAATGCTTCTCGTGCTTAAATTTACTCGTATATTTGAGCAAACGCTTAAAACCGATTATATCATATCACAATACTAGGGAGCTTCATATTAAGGGGTTTCATCTTGGTATTACGTTCCGACTGAGTTGTTGGGTTTACGATTTAAAGTGCCCTAGATCCTCAAGCGTTTACTGAATGACTTCTGAATTATGATGGCCGAACTGGGATACAATCAATTCCCAACTCTTCAATAAAATCATAACTCTTAAAAACAAAGTTCTAATGTACAATCTTCCTAAGACTTTGACATATATACTCAGTTGCGTGACGTGGCTGTTTACGTATCATTTTGCTATATCAACCTTCCTGTTAAGATTGTGATAAGTTCGTCTTGCTTTCATTTTGGAATATTTATTACATCTACTTTATAGGGATGTTCATAACCGCCTTTATTATTTACATGTTTTATAAACCCGCGAGGGGGTACATGCTTGTTACAAACTCTATTTACATACTCGGTTTATTTCAACAATGTGATTACTTTTAATGGACTTAGTGAGACTTCATAACCTCGACTTTATTATTTAATTTTTATAACCGTGAGGGGGGATACATGCTTTGTTGACAAACTCTTTTACATACCTCGTTTATTCTTATAACACAATGTGATACTTTTCAAAGACTTATACATGCTTAAACCAGGAATACAAGTGTTTTTACAAGTTATATTGCTATCCTGGTAACTATTATACTATGGTCAAAGTTACATTATGCCAAAGTCCCTCCATCTAGCATGGACCATTAATCACTTTCGGTGAATGCGAATATTGTAGATAGATCTATCTAGGATTGTCGCAATCCTGTTTGTGTTAGCCGGATAGGGAACCAACCACTATATATTTGGGAATCTTCATAGGTATATGGCAAATTTAACTACCCCTGAGGGCCATTATCTCTATATATATATCACATCATTTTGGGTATATATATACACTAGTCAGTTTGTGTGTCATGAGCTTAGACCAAACAAGGAACATGACCAATCAGACCAAACAAGACAATAACACAGTAATACACTGTTACTATGATAATTGCATTCGTTGCAATTATTACAAATAACAGGTATATAATAACGTGACCCAAGATCATAACAATACCATTTTCATAATAATTGTGTTTGTATAATTATTACACTATGACTTGTATTCAAACTGTTTATCAAACCTATGAATTTCACTCAACCTTTGTGTTGACTTTTTAGCATGTTTATCTCAGGTTATTGAGCAATATACGGCACGGAGTGGCATGGACTCGAAGATGGCTAAAACTTGTTATCATTCACATTGTATGTAACTAGATTTTGGGACATGCCTTTATAAAACTCTGATTTGAAATGAATGATAACGTATCTTTTGAACAAACATCTTTTTTGGGTTGTTTTCTATAATTATGATTGTTGTTTCCATGAAGTAATACCCCAGATTAGCTTCCGTTGCTATATTGTAAAAATGGGGTGGTTACAGATTGGTATCAGCGCCATGGTTATAGAGAACAAGGTCAAAACCTTAACTATAAACCACATTTCTTGTCTAAGCCATCAAAGTCTCGTGTGCCACGAATTCGGATCAGTATGTAAAGATACATAACTATTATACTATATTATTCCATAAATAACTTATGTTATTTACAATTGGGTTGTTAACAAAACGATGTCTTCTCCTATACCCACTCTACTTACGAATATTTGAGGAATGCTTTTTCCTCTATGAATATTCTTAACTATACTTCGGTCTCATCGGATTATTTCCCAGCTTTAGCGGGAAGCAGTTCTTTTAACTCTTCGGAAAACCCTAAAGAAAATATGATCCCACCAGTATTCTCATCTTTTTACAATAATCCTTATTTGAAGAACGTACAAGCATTTTATGCTAAGGAATCACCTATTTCATCACTGATCCTTATTTACTTCACCAGGCTATTTTGACTGCATCTCCGATATTCCCCACCATCTGTTACTATTTGATCCTCGATATTTCTTTGTTCCTGAAAACTATTAACACTAAGAAGTAAATCCCATTCGCATTTCTTCCTCAACTAGTTATCTAGTTCATCTCGGATTCAAACTGTAATTTGGTCATCACCCATCCTTCTCAGTTTATACTCCTACCCCACCTTAAGTATTTGAAATAGGAAAATGTTCAGATAAGATGTATCTGAAACATCATGAGAAACAAGTCGAAGATATCTTGAATTATTTAGATGAACTCTATCTTCACCGCATTGACAAAAAGGGAAGAAGGACGTATTAATAGAATGATCACACAAAGGAATAGTAATGAACTGAAGACCGAACTTAAGAGAATCCGTACTCAGATTATCAAACTTTAAAGGAAGAAATTAGGGCAAAAAGATAAGATTGCCTTTGTTCACTACAGAATTTATGATCTTGAACGAATCATTGAGAAAATCCAAGCTCGACACCAAACGGATCAGGAAGATCTTTAGGATGTCATCTACCGGTTCGAAATCAACAAACTCTTATACTAGTTATAGCTTTATCATAGCCACGGGATGTGTGGTATAAATAAAAACGCTTGTCAAATCTTGACTATGTACGGTAAAAAGGCAAGTTATTTATAAAGGCAATCCCGTTTCGTACCTTATTGTTCATCTCGTTTCATACCTTATTGTTTCCAACTTATCTTTCTTTCATCATCATTTCCACCATTTGCATAATTATCTCCGTCTTTATCATAACCTCCAAGTGCTTAAAAATTCAAAAATAAGCATTTCCCTTTAAGCATTTTAAGCATCACATTTTCTTTTAAGTATTACCTTCCAAAACTTGTGATATCATTCTTACTACGCGTTATCTTGTGTTGATAGAATGCCTCCCAAAAGGACGTCAACATCTGAAACATCGGCCATAACTTTAGCTGCCATCCAGCAACTAATTAATGATGGCATTTCCTCAACTCTGAAAGCACAAGCTGCATCAATGCAAGTGCTCGTGTTGTAATCACATCAGGAACACCGGACCTACTGAAATTCCTGTAGCAAAAACAGGAAACTATAAAGAGTTCGTTAGCTGTCAACCTTTCTACTTCAAAGGTACAGAAGGAGTAGTTGACCTCATTCGCTGGTTTGAGCGGACTGAATCGGTATTTTCTCGTAGCAATTGTGCCGAGGAAAACAAAGTAACATTTGCTACCGGTACTTTAACCGATAATGCCCTGTCCTTGGTGGAATTATACCTAACCTATTGAATAGATCAAGCCAATCAAATCACTTGGATCAAATTGAAAATGACTCTTAACCAATAAGTATTGCCCATAGAAACTAAGTCAAGAAGATGGGAGACGAAATTTACCACTTGGTTGTGAAGGAAATGATCTTAAGACTCTACATTAGGGATTTCAAGAATTAGCCGTCTTATGCCCTAACATTTATACCAAACACCCGAGAGAAACTTATGGAAGTCTTCATCAGATGGATTACCTAGAAAGTATGAAGGAAAAGTTACTGCCTTCGAAGCCTCAAACTTTGGAGGAAGCCTATTCCGAACATAGCCAAAGGTTAATGGATCTGATTAATAAAGCATGATTCACTGAGTCTGTGCAAAACGCTAATGATCGTAAACGAAAGTTGAGGATAAGGGAAACATCATCGCAACAACAACTGATCAGAATAACTTATAACAATAACAACCGTTAACGATGAATCACAGCCCAGCAGCATGAACATGTAAGAAGAAGATACCTTCTAGGACTTATACTGCCACAAATGGGTATACTGGAAATCGTCCCTTGTGTGAAAGATGCACCCTACATCACATAGGACCCTGCACTGTCAAGTGTCAGACTTGCAATAGAGTAGGTCATCTGACCAAGAATTGCAGAAATAAAAGACCAGCCACTAGAAACAACGTACAATCAGTATCCGTAACTTGTAATGCCTGTGGAAAGAAAGGACATTATGCGAATCAGTGCCCAAAGCAAGCAACCAAGTGCAATGCAAGCATACTTAGACGCAATCTGCTTTTGCTCCTTTAGGATTTCTACCCTAGAAACAACTCTCGAGGATATTCAAGTTCATCAGAATCTTCTTCAATCTAAAAACTTCAATCATCAAGCCACAATCCTTGTCGTCTGTTACTTTTATCTAGAATTCTACTACGAGATACGTAGCATAAGTATCAACTCTTTTTAGAGTTTCATATGTAAAGCTATCCATGAAATAATAAAGTGATGATTCCGTTACATCGTGTTATCTGATGATATAAAACTCGACATTATTTGTCAATTCCATCGATTCTATTATGTTCAAACTTTGAATACTCTCCTCATACCTTTGCAACATAAATTTCCATCCTCGACTACATGGACGTCAGTACAATTACTATCTCAGTATTTTTCTTACCTTTCATGATCATATCATTTTCTACACCTTACCATTTTGATATCATGTTTTTATGCTTAGGTAAGACAATTTATGATCCTCTTATTGAAATGAATTAAGACACTTCTTCATTTGAATAAGGAAATTATAAATCTCCGAACTATGAATTTATAAATTCTCAGTTACAAGGGATGTAGAACGCTTTTTCTTTTTGTAAGTGAAAATTATATATAAGTAGGCTTAAGTATTATAACCTACGTACAAACAAGTTTCTTTCAATGTTTGTACAAACATTTTCCTTAATCATTATCATTATTACCTTCAATATCTGTCCATTTCCAAATCTGTATCTCACGTGACTAGCAACTCTCTTACAAATTCATAATCATTCCTTGACATCACTCATTTCCATGATCTCCGTATTCATTTAAAATATTATCTGTTATATTTGCAACCGTAATAACAAGGAAACCACGAAGAATTATTACAATGCCAATGATTTCAATACCATAGGTATGATAATTTTGACAAAGACTTGTGATAGTATTCTAATTTCGATGTTGACTTTTAAATGTTAATGCATAACGATTCTTTACGATCACGTAGCGCCTAGCAGAAAGCCCATGGTAGGCCCATAAACCCCCAGGTTTGTTAAATCGAAGTATTCCATCCACCGATGTTCAATCAGGATCTGGAGAAATTCTATTGGCTGTCATCAAGATATGTGGTCTTGGAAATAAGTAGATGTGTAAAAGGAGGTAATTATAATTATGGTGCGCAACATAATTATAAATGCAATCACACACGTGGATTTTGACCTTGATTAGCCTGACATAAAAATCAAATTCTTACCCAGTTACTCTACAATCTATTCCCCAAACAATACCTAATAATTTCAACTAAATCTCGGGACGAGATTTCTGTAAGGGGTTGGAGACATATAACAACTTAGAATTTTTCATTGCAACCTTTTTACTATGATCATTAATTATACGGGGAATTATTCGCTTTATACAATTACTTTGCATTACCAATATCTCAATATGCAATGTAACTTGCATAACTAAAGTAGACAAGCTCACACAACCTATTTATGGCAATTCTGTCTTCATATATGTCAAGAAAACATCATAACATGTCAAGTCAATATCATCATATCCTTTTTACAAAGTACATTATTCCTATAAATGTACCATTCGCATACGTTATATCAAACGGGCTTTTAAAACCGTTATCGTATACCTCTAAACCTAAATTCCATGAAGGGTTTATTATCTTAAAGTGAAAGATACAAGCTACTAAAGCATATATACAAGTAATATAATTATCTCATTTGAAATATAATCTCCCTCCAAGGTCAAGTACAAGTTTCAATGTCACAATGTATTAATTCAATATGCTGATCTCTAAAATAGCGTTTACCTCCGTTAGCATTCTATTCTTCACCATCACTAGTGTACAAGCTACTACACTATATATAAATGTGTTAAACCCTTAATTATTCTATTCTAAGCTTTCCTACATCATTTGTACACTCAAAACCCTAATACAAAAGTCAGAAACCCCTAACCCGAGCCAAAATATAAACCATGACCCGTTTTTGTTTCTTCGTTTTTTCATCCATTGTAACCTAAACTAATACTCAAATAAGTTGTAAATAACTTAATATAAACATTCTTAAATCATATAAATCATCGTTTCATCATCTATACGCAACTATATGCAAATTGAATCCAAGAAACCCTAATTGTGCCCTAATTGGAACTTTGGACCCGTTTACTCGTTTTTGCCCATTTTAAACCCGAACCACCTATCAATTCTTATTATTAATCCTTAATACAATCCTTACAAACATTAATCCATCATTATTGATCAAATGTATACGAATTACAAACTTGAAACCCTAAGTAAGCCCTAATGAACTCGAAACCTAGTTTCTTTCATTTTGACCCATTTTAACTAATCTTTTTGCAAACAAGCACCTCCATGACAAGCACCTCACCTTCCTAATCAGCTTACATACCTTATACAACAAATATCTCACATTCTATGGTACAAAAATTGGCCACATGATCTCTTTTTCTTCTTGTATAGCCGCGGCAAGCACATAGGTGTTCCAACACTTTAGTTGTGTCCACCATGGTATACTGTCACATAGGATCACACCACATGCTCTAGATGTTAAGGTCAACCTCAGATTGCCAACTCCCTTAGTCACCAAGATACCATTCGCCTATAAATAGAACATAAAACCTTTTTGCTTTCTATTCATCTCCTTCCTCTCTATATCCACATAGCAGCAATCCTAGTTGCGCATATGAATTCTAAGAGATCTTAAGAAGTCCCAAGAACAGAATTGAAGCAAAAGAAACCAAGAAAAGAAGCCCGGGAGTCGTTATTCAAGGCGTACGAAGCTAAAAGTCCTGATTTCGACCTGTTTCCAAGCTTTAAGCTCAAACCCAGGTTCTAGATGTTCTAATTCTTCTTCTACACTCTTATAATGTTCATTTGATCCTAAATATACTCTTTTTAAAGTTTCATAACTCAATTCATGCTCATTTTCCGTTTTGATCCAAAACCGTACACTTGAAACCGTAATTTTATGTTTTTGCTTAATCTATAAACTAAACTTGTAAACTATTGTTATAATCTATCCCAATAAGCTTAACTAACATTAAATAAGTACTTTGATAAGTCATGAAAGAATTTAAGCTTAAAACCCGCGCGTTACGTTTTTAAATACCCTAATACTGACCCGTTTGGTTACTAGACTTAACGAATCGTTATTTTAAACTTGCGTTGCATTAAATCTTCATATTTTAGTTTATTTTAACTCATATAAATGACTATTGAAATGTTTAAAGATGTTGCATGATGATTTTGGACATGGTTTGTAAAAATTATCCATGCAAGGGGTATATATCGAAACTTTCTAAAATTAGAAACTAGAAGGGATGAATATGTCATTTTATCAAAGTTATAACTACTACAGGGGTCTATTATATCACTTTTCGAAGTACAAGGTTTACTTGGTATATCTTTTAAACTTGAGGGACCAAAGTCATAAAAGTGCAAACTCCAAGGGTATATTTTGCCATTTTTCATTCCTAAGGGTGTAAAATGTAACATTTTGAAAAAAGTATAAAAACATGTTTAAAACCTTACAAGACATAACTTTAATTAACGCTTGTCATGCTTAACCTTTCCAGATATTAATCAAAACGCTTAAAACCGATTATATCGTATCACAATACTAGGGAGCTTTATATTAAGAGGTTTCATCTTGGTATTACGTTCTAACTGAGTTGTTGGGTTTACGATTTAAAGTGCCCTAGATCCTCAAATGTTTACTGAATGACTTTTGAATTAGGATGGCCCGAACGGTGATACAATAATTCCAAACTCTTCAATCAAACTCATAACTCTTAAAAACCAAAGTTATAAAGTACAATCTTCCTAAGACTTGACATATTTACTCAGGTTTCTTGACGTGGCTATTTACTATCATTTTACTATATCAACCTTCCCCGATTAAGATTATGATAAGGTCGTCTGTTTTCATTTTGGAATATTTATTACATCTACATATCAGGTGAGATTCATAACCTCGCCTTTACTTATTTACATGTTTTATAAACCCGCGAGGGGGATACATGCTTGTTATAAACTCTTTTACATACTCGTTTATCTTTTAACAATGTGATTGCTTTTCAAGGATTAGTGAGTTCATAGACTCACTTTTAATCTCTTTAATGTTTTCAAAAACCCGTGAGGGGGATACATGTTGTAAATTACGAATACAAGTGTTTTTCCAGACTATATGTTAATCTGATATACCATTACAATTAATGTCTAAGTTACTTTACGCCAAAAATCCCTCATTATCATGGACCATTAATCACTTACGGGTGAACGCGAATATTATGGATAGATCTATCGGGATTGACAAATCC
>BQNB010173047.1:0-13400 GCA_026074375.1 Tanacetum coccineum
TGTTATAATAGGATTTTGAGGCCTTAAAGACGGCCTAAAAAGCTGCCAAACTCGAATATAAAAGTTAGGGTTCGTCTCCCAAAAGTTAAACACTAAAAACCCTAAAATCGGTTTTATATATATAGGAAAAGCGGTGTGACGGCGTTGTGTTGTAATCCTGACGCCGTCACCATGTCGATTCTTCTAGAGCCTTTTTAAGTCGGCTACGTTCTGACGCCGTCACCAAATCTCTGACGCCGTCATCTTGAATGTCCTAATGCCATTGCTTAGTATTCGTGATGTTGTCTCTACGTACTGTATGTACAGTTCTTCAAGGGATTTGGTGTAGAGTCGTAGTCTTGTCTGTTTCTTCTCTAAATGAGCCCAATTTACGTGTATTACCTTCAAAATCCATCCAAGTGCTAAAAATATAAAAACAAACGATTAAGCACATAATCTAGGCATATTTGCATGATTTAGGAGGTTAACTGACCCTGAAAAAGTGTATAAAATGACACCTCATCAAATACCCCTACACTTGGGATTTTATTGTCCTCAAGCAAATGGGATTTTCTACCTAGATAATAGTAATATTGGGGGCATTTAACCTACTCTTTAAAAGCAGTTTACGACACAACCTTCTAGACCTCAAAATTAAAAGCACAGAAAAATATACTGGCACCTCACATACATGTTTGGATTATCTCTTTCACTAAGGTGTATAATGAATTATAACAGTAAACGAAACGGAAAATTAACACTCGTTACCTGTCGTAGCCTATAAATTACCATAGGCTTGGTAAAGGATCAAACCTCCACCGCTAGGCGCAAGTACTAGTCATTACTATCAAAGAGGTCTTTTAAAGGGTTGTGATGTGTAGGTGTAAGATAACATTAATGGAAACGGAAATAGATAGGATATATTTGGGGGTGATTTTTTGGGTGAATTTAAGGTGAGAAGGTTAGCTAATTATTTGTAAGAATACACGTTGATTGGGTTGCTAATCCAAAGACTCAGACAAATACATACAAACTCTACAGAACTCTACATCAGTCTCTTTTCTTTTTCTTTTCTATTTTTTATAACCTAATACATCACTTGGGGCTTATAGATGCACCCCTACATTTGAGTTTTAGAACTCATAATTACAATCTAACTAATGACCCGAATTGAGGTGAATCAACATAACATGGAGATTATTTGACAAACATATGGGGGTATTAAACACCTTAATTCCATGAAGAGTTAACATCTAAAATGAATGTACAAGCTACTAAAGCATATGTACAAGTAACATAACATCTCATTTGAAATATAAACTTCCTCCAAGTCAAAGTACAAGTCCTTAAAATCTCAATGTACAAGTCATTAAGCGTGACATCAAAAATAGCTGTTTTTTAAACCTTCGTTTCCTAAGGAATTCCATACCATCAATTAAGTAACAAGTAAAACAAGTAATGACTTCATTTACAATTCATATTATTTCCTCAATTTCATAAGATTCATGAAATCAAATAACAAGAAACCCTAAACCCGTGCTATTATCTAAACTATCCCTATTTATTTTTTTTTTTGTATTCCCGTTTCTTGGTTTTTATCCGTTTTAAACCTAAACCATTAATAAAATAAGTTGTAAATACTTAATTTACAACATTACAAATCCTATTTCATCATTATGACATCATTATACATGAATTAAATCCTAGAAACCCTAAAACAAAACCCTAATCTAGTTTCTAACAACCAAAACCAAACCAAAAACCTAAAAAAACAAGCCCTAGTTCAAAATCGGACCCGTCTATAAACCACAGGATCTCGCACAATCAATAGTTCTGTATTAGAGTGAAAACACTAGGTTTTTATTCCCTATGTCTTGTGATCCTATTTCCGTAGAATCAACCCGATTCGACGTCGGATGAATTAGTTATAGCCGAAATGGCAAAGGTGCGCAGATTCTACACACCTATAATAAATAGCTATTATCTCTAAATTTTTGTATAGTAACCCTCAAATATGTAAAACTAAACGTTGTAGAGGACTCAAATATCTAACAACGCTCATTGGTTTGAGCTTCAACGAGTATATCAGTTTGCAATGGCAACCATATACCAAGACTTGATGTTGGCTGTCCAAAAACAGCCCATGTTATAAATCAAACCAAACACCCCTAAAAACGTCTAGTAACCACTCCAGCCTTGCACCTTAGCTTCCTTACTCATACCCATAGCCTCATCCACAACAACACCTATAGCTCCCACACATGTCCCCCTGGTTTAGTTGGGGGCATGTTGTTATTATTAGAAGGTTCTCTAGCCATCCTTATCACCAAGATCCCAAAAATTAACTAATAAATATGGGTGTTATGCCTCCATTTCAAATCATCCCCCACTTCCTCCTCTATAACCCATCATAACAGCAATCCTTTGCTCTAAGAAGATCCTAAGAGATCCTAAGAAGCCTCAAGAACAGAAGTGAAGCAAAAGAAACAAGAAAAGAACCCGGAAGTCCGTATTCTAGCGTACGAAGCTAAAATCCCTGATTTCGACCCGTTCCAAGCTATAACCTCAAACACAAACCCAGGTTTCTAATCAACTCATACCGTACTACTACACAAACACCCTTATAGATGTTCATTAAGAACATACATAAGCTCTTTTTAAAGTTTCATAACTCAATACATGCTCATTTTTTTCATTTTGATCCAAGACCGTACACAACCCGAAACCCTAATTTATTGTTCTTAAACAAATGTTATAATGGTTAAATCTTGTTATAATCTATCCTAGCATGCTTAAATAATGTAAAAATAACTACTTTATTGATTATAGAAGGAATTTGATCTTAAAACCCGCGCGTTTACGTTTTAAAACCCTAATATGACCGTTTTGGCTTTCTAAGCTTTAATGAATTCGTTATTTAAAAACTTGCGTTACTTTAAATCTCCAATTTTAGTTTATTATTAACTTTATAAATGTCTATTTGAAACTTAAAATAAGCTTTCATGCAATTTGGACATGTTTTTTAAATATATCCCATGCAAGGGTATAGTATCGTAAAACTTTCCAGAAACTTATAACTAAAGGCTAAAAAATGTCATTTTCTCAAAGTTATAACTACAGGGGTCTCTTATGTCACTTTTCAAAGTACAAGGTACTTGTATAGGTCTTTTAAAAGATTGAAGGACCAAAGTCGTAAACAGTGCAACTCCAAGGTATATTTGCCAACTTTTCTTCAAACTCAAGGTCTAAAATGTAACTTTTGAAAAAAGTATAAAAGTGATTCAAAACATTACAAGACATAACTTTAATTAACAGCTTCTCGGTGCTTACATTTCCAATATTGGATCAAAAACGCTTTAAAACCGATTATATCGTTTCACAATACTAAGGGAAGGGAAGCTTCATATTAAGGGGTTTCATCTTGGTCTTCACGTTCTGACTGAGTTTGTTGGGTTAACGATTTAAAGTGTCCCTGGCTCCTCAAACGTTTACTGAAGGAGACATTCTGAATAAGATGGCCCGATCGAGATTTACAATAATTCCAAACTCATCAATCAAATTCATAACTCTTAGAAACCAAAGTTTTAAAGTACAATCTCCTAAGACATGACATATTACTCAGGTTTACTTGACTGGTTGTTTTACTAAGCATTTCTATAATCAACCTTCCCCGGTTAAGATATGTGATAAGGTCGTCAGCTTTCAATCTGAATATTATTTGCATCTACCTATCGGTGAATTTAATAACCTCACCTTAACATTATTTACATGTTTTATAAATCCGCGAGGGGATATATGCCTTAGTTACAAAAAAAAAAAAGTGGTAAGTCGATATTAAGGCTTCCTTTTACATACTCTTATCTATAATAATGGATTACTTTTCAAAGACTTAGTGAATTCATAGCCTCGCATTTCAATCTTTTCATAAACCCGTGAGGGGGATACCTGCTATAAATTACGAATACAAGTTTTTCCAAATTACATACTATCCTGACATATCATTACAATTGCTGTCTAAGTTATCTACCTATAAGTCGTTAAATTACTTTGCGTATATTAATATCCATAAATGCCTACAAGTCGATAAGTTGACATCAAGTCGTTTAAATTGGACTTTGGATGGTAATATGGTTATATTATGAGCCTTCAAGTCATTAAATTGACTTATGATGTAATGTGTTTTAGTGTCATAAATCCTACAAGTTTAAATTTGACTTCAAGTCGTTAAATTGACTTTGGGATGTTAATATGTTGATATTATGAGCTCTTCAAGTCATTAAATTAACTTTTGATGATAATGTGTTAGTGCGATGTACTTAGACAAGGAACATGACCAATCAGACCAAACAGACCAAACAAGACAATAACGCAGTAATACACTGTTACTATGATAATTGTATTCATTGCAATTATTACTAATAACGGGTGTATAATAACAATACCATTTTCTATAATAATTGTGTTTATACAATTATTACACTATGACTTGTATTCAAACTGTTTATCAAACCTATGAATTTCACTCAACCATTGTGTTGACTTTTTAGCATGTTTATCTCAAGTAATTAAGCAACTTATGGCACAGAGTGGCATGGACTTGAAGAGGCGGAAACTGTTATCATTCACACTTTATGTTTTAGATTGTAGGACCTGCATTTTGTAAAAACTCTGATTATAATGAATGATAACTAAATTTTCAAAAAATGTCTCTTTTAAGTCGTTTTCTATGATTATGATTGTTGTATCCATGAAGTAATGCCCAAGATTAGCTTCTGCTGCTATATGTAAACATGGGGGTGTTACAGATTGGTATCAAGACCACTGGTCTAGGAACAACGAGTCAAAACCATAACTATAAACCACAATTATTCTTTTTCAGCCATCAAAGTCCTCCGTGCCACTACATTCCGGAACAAGTATGTAAATATACATATCTATTATACTATTACATAAATAACTTATGTTATTTACGACTAGGTTGTTAACAGAACGATGTCTTCTCCCAACCACTGTACTTCCGATATTGAGGATGCTTTTTCTTCTATGAATATTCTTAACTATACTTCGGTCTCATCGGATTATTTCCCAGCTTCATCAGGAAGCAGTTCTTTTAACTCTTCGGAAAACTCTACAGATAATATAATCCCACCAGTATTCTCATCTTTCTACAATAATCCTTGTTTAAAGGACGTACAAGCATTTTATGCTAAGAAATCACCTATTTCATCACCAGATCCTATTACTTTACCAGCTATTTTGACTCCATCTCCGGTATTACCACCATCACTACTATTTGATAGATTTACGTAAAAGTAGTGTATTTTAAACGGTAATACTACTCGATATTACTTTGTTCCTGAAGAATATTACCACCTAGAAGAAATGAAATCCAGTTCCCCATCTTCTTCCTCAACTACATTACCTAATCCATCTCGAAATCAAACCTGTGATTTGATATCACCATCTTCCTCAGTTTATACTCCTACCCCACCTCAGATATTTGAAATAGGAAAAAGTTTAGTTAAGATACATCTGAAACATCATGAGAAACAAGTTGAAGATATCTTGAATTATTTAAATGAACTCTATCTTCACCGCATTAAGAGAATGGAAGAAGGACGTATTAATGGTAACAAATTAAAGACCGAACTTAAAAGAATCCGTACTCAGATTATCAGACTTCAAAAGAAGCGGTTAGGGCAAAAAGATAAGATTGCTTTTGCTCACTACAGAATTTCCGATCTTGAACAAATCATTGAGAAAATCCAACGGCTCGAACCACCAAACGGATCAGAAAAATCTTTAGGATAACAGCTACCGTTCGAATCAACAAACTCTTAGAATAAGTTATAGCTTTATCCTAGCCATGGGATGTGTGGTATAAATAAAAAGGCTTGTCAAATCTTGACTATGTATAGTAAAAAGACAAGTTATTTAAGGCAATCCTGTTTCGTACCTTATTTCATAAAACCAGCTTATCTCTCTTTCATCACCATCTCTATCATTTGCATCATTATCTCCGTCTTCATCATTATACCATAAATTCTAAGTGCTTAAAATTAAAAAAATAAATAAGCATTACTCTTTCTTTTATTACCTTTCATAACTTGTAATTTCATTCTTATTACGTATTCTCTTATGTGATAGAATGCCATCCCAAAAGGACGTCAACAATCCGAAACACCGGCCATAACTTGGCAACCATCCACAACTTATTAATAATGGGCATTGCCGCAGCTCTGGAGCACAAGCTCAACAACGGCCGGTGCTAGTAATCCCACCAGGACCAAATCCTGACCTACATGGAACTCTGTAAGCAAAAAAAACGGGAAACTATAAAGAGTTCGTGAGCTGTCAACCTTTCTACTTCAAAGGTATAGAAGGAGCAGTTGACCTCAATCGCTGGGTTGAGCGGACTGAATTGGTATTTTCTCGTAGCAACTGTGCCGAGGGATTACTCATTCCATTATTTCCATATCTATCTTGAATTCTAAAACTTTCTGTTGTATCCTTCAATACCAAAGAATTATTCTCATACCTGTGATATGGCTATATCATTTTATGGATTCTCATTCTGTATCGTCTTGTATATGTTGATAGATGCCTCCCAAGAGAACATCAACATCTGCAGCACCAGCCATGACTCAGGATGCCATCCGGCAACTAGTTGCTGACAGTGTTGCTATTGCTTTGAAAGCACAAGCTGCTAACTTAGCAAATACTGACAATACTAACAAAAACACCAGGACAAGCGGAACTCCAGTAGCAAGAAAAGGAATCAACGATCACAAAAGAAAGATTGAAGATAGAGGAAACACCACCACCAACAACAACTATCCCAAACACAACAACAATAATCACTCCAACAATCACATTAACAAAAATAACTACCCAGATAACCACAACAAAAACAACCATAACAATGATTACCACCAACAACAGCATAGAAGACAAGAAACCTTCAAGATTTATACTGCCACCAACAGATATACTAGAAATCATCCTTTGTGTGAAAAATGCACCCAACATCACATAGGTCCTTGCACTATCAAGTGTTGAAATTGCAACCAGGTTGGTCATCTGACTAGGAACTGCAAAAGCAAAGGACCAGCCATGGGAAGCAACCTGCTATCAGTGTCTGTAACTTGTCATGCCTGTAGAGAGAAAGGGCATTACAAAATTCAGTGCTTATCAAAAATAGACAACGGTACTTCTTACGTTTCTAAGAAAAGCTTATGTGACTAATCCCTCATCATTCCAAAGAAAGAAATTTGGTTTGATGATAAACTTAACTATATGGAAGAATCAGTGGAGATTATGGATCAAGAAGTCAAACAACTAAGACGAAGATGCATCCCTATAGTCAAAGTAAGATGGAACTCTAAATTTACATGGGAACGTGAAGATCAAATTCGTGCTAAATATCCACATCTATTTTCCAACATCACTCTATCTCTCAATTAAATCTCGAGACATGTAACATTAGTATCAATTCTTTTTCATATGTAAAGTTCGTATGTAAAGTTATCCATGAAATAAAAGTAATAATTCCGTTACGTCTTGTTATCTGATGGTATCAAAACTCGACATTGTTTGTCAATTCTATCACGTTCAAACTCTGAATACTCTCCTCATACCTTTGCAACACAAATTTTCATCCTCGATTATATGAATGTCAGTACAATTAACATCTTAATATTATCTAACCATTCATGATCATATCATTTTCTACACATTACCATATCATGATTCTATGCTTAGGTAAGATGATTTATGATCATCTTATTGAAATGAATTAGGACGCTTCTTCATTTGAAAAAGGAAAATATAAAACCCTGAACTATGAATTTAGAAAATCTCAGTTACAAGGAGTTGGATGCTTCTTTTTGTAAGTGACTAATTATAAATAAGTAGGCTTAAGTATATAACATATGTACAAACAAGTTTCTTTCAATCCGTTTGTACAAACAATTCCTTAATCATTATCATTATTACCTTCATCATCCATTCATTCCAAAAATCTATATCTCACATGATTAGCAACTCTCTTACAAATTCATAATCATTCTTTGACATCACTCATTCCATAATCTCCGTATTCTAAAAATTCTCTATTATATTTTGCAACGTAATAACAAGGAAACACATAAGAATCTATACAATGTCAAATGATTTCAATACCACAAGGTATGAAAATTTTAACAAAGACTTGTGATAGCATTCTTATTTGATGTTGACTTTTAAAGGCTAATGAATAATGATTCTTTATGATCAGAGTAGCCCAACAGAAGCGTGGTAGGCCCATAACCCATAGGTTTTGTAAATCAAAGTATTTCATCACCCATATACTATCAGGATCTAGAGAAATTCTATTGGCTGTCATCAAGAGGTGTGGTCTTGGAAAATAAGTAGACGTGTGAAAGGAGGTAATTATAATTATGGTGCGCAACATAATTATAAATGCATCACGCATGTGAACTTGTGACCTTGATTAGCCTAACTTAAATTAATGCCTAGTACTTACATCTATTCAATTCAACTTTCAATTAAATCTCGAGACGAGATTTCTGTAAGGGGTGGAGACTATAACAACCCAAGAATTTTCATCAAATGAAAAACTTATTTTACTATTATCACAATTGTACGGGGAAATTTTTTGCTTTATTACATTACTTATATATCTCAGTATGTCATAACTAAAGTAGACGAACTCACCAACCAATCTAACACAATCCAGTCTTCATATATTGTTCCAAGCAAACCTCATAACATTCAAAGTTAATACATCAATGAGGGGGGGGGGGGGGGGGGGGGGGGGGCGGGGGGGGGTGGGGGGGGTTGGGTTGGTGTTGACAAAGTACATTATTCCTATAATGGACCATTCGCAACCTTATATCTAAAACGGTTTAAACCACTATCAGGATGCCCTAAACCCTGCATCTGGTGGGGGGGGTGAGCACCGCAATGAAGGGTTAACCCCTAACGTGCTGCAAAAGCTACTAACAGCATATGTAACCCGCCCTAATTAAGATCTCATAAGACATATAAAATCCCTTAACCTCCAACTATAACTCTCTAAACGCTCATGTACAAGTCCTTAAAGCTTGGATCCCTCTAAAATTAGTCATTTTATCTCCGTTGTTCATTCGAATTTCTTCACCACCACTTAAGCAAGCTACTCACTCATTTACAAGTGTAAACCCTAATTATTCAATTCAAAACTTTCATACATCTTTTTATACTCAAAACCTAATTCAAAACCCCAAACCCAAAAACCGAGCTGAGTTTCTAACCATATACCCGTTTCTTGATTTTTATCCAAAATAAACTAAACCAATATCTTAAATAAATTTATAATAACATAAATTACAACATTATCAATCATAATCCATTATCATTCATCATCGACTTCAATTATAACAAGAAACAAATCCCGAAAACCCTAAGGTGACCTAAATTAATGATTTTGACCCTTTACTCAATTTTTAACCATCTCATTCTCAAGTAAGCAACTAAGAGTCATTGTAAACCCATAAAATGAGTTTAAAAACCTTTATCTATCATTAACCATCCATATTCAACATGTACAAGAATTACAAAGCTAGAATACCCTAAAATATTATACAGCCCGTAATTCAAGCCCGACCTTATTCTTTCTATTTCAACCCTTTATTAACTAAACATGGTCAAACCTCATTAATAATCCTTTATATAAGTCCTATGATCTGTATTCCATCATTTCCAATCAATAATATTCGAATTATAAGCAAAGAAAGTCACAAAAACCCTAAACCATACCAAATGGTACCCGCGACCTCATTTCTTCAATTTAAACCCGTTTTAACCCAAACCAAATTCAAACCTTTGCTAATAAACTTATTTACAGACCTTGGTAACATATTCTAACCATCCATGATCGTTATATACGAAATCTAAGCAAATAAAACTTGTGAAAACAATGCCGAGTCCAAAACAGACCCGCGGCTAAACTTGACCCATTTTGACCCATTTAAGACCCATCCATGTGCAAGATACCTACATGAACTCCTTCTAGAAACCCTTAAGCAGCTTACCCACCTTCTTATACCTTTCCTTGGTCAAAAATCAAGCCACATGACTCCTTTTAAACCCACAACAGCGCGGCATTCCAGCTAGGTGTCCCACACCATCTTCTAGCTTCCTACCTTCACAACTCATTCTATAGCGGTCAACACAATCTATACACTAGGCCTCCTATGTGTCACACATCAATCTTATGGAGTTTTTAACCTCCTTGGTCTCAAACTATAATTATAGGGACCATTATGTCTGAGTTCAGATTTGCACCCAACTTCCCCCCTCCCCCCCCCCTCTATACCTTATAGCAGCAATCCTTTGCTCCCTTATGATCCTAGGATCATTAAAGAAGTTCAAGAAGTGAAGCCCTAAAGAATTGAAGCCTCGGAGTGATGATAAAAGGCGTACGAGTGGAAATACTACCCGAAACGACCCGTTTCCACCATTTTTGCTCCTTGAAGCTCAAACCCAGGTTTTGAATGTTCTACTTCTGCTACTACACCCTTATAATGTTCATATAATCCTAAATATACTCTTGTTAAAGTTTCATAACCCAATTCATGCTCAATTTCCATTTTGATCCAAAACCGTACACTCGAAACCCTAATTTTGTGTTTTTCTTAAAACTAAATGTCATGATGATTAAATATTGTCATAATCTATCCTAGCATGATTAACTAATGATAAAATAACCACTTTATTGATTAATGAAGGAATTTGAACTTAAAACCCGCGTGTTTACGTTTTGAAACCCTAATTTGACCCTTTTTGCTTCCTAGCTTAACGAATCGTTATTTTTAAACTGTGATGCATTAAAACTTCTATATTTTATTTATATTAGAACTTATAAAAGTCTATTGAAATTTAAACAATAAGCTTTGCATGCAATTTAGGGACATTTTGTAATTAATAACCACGCAGGGATATAATTAACGGAGACTTTCAAAAACTTATTAACTTAAAGGACTAAAAGTGTCATTTATCACAGTTATAAATAGAGGGTCTATTATGTCACTTTCAAAGTCTAAGTTTACTTGGAATATCTTTCAAAGTTGAAGGACCAAAGTCGTAAAAATGCAAACTCCAAGGGCCTATTTGCAATTTTTCAAACCCCAGGGTCTAAAATGTAACATTTTGAAAAAGTATAAAATCATGTTTAAAACCTTACAAGACATAACTTTAATTAATGCTTCTCGTGCTTAACATTTCCAGATATTGAATAAAACGCTTAAAACCGATCACCCGGAAGCGATATATGTACCACCATACTAGGAGCTTTATTTAAAGGAGTTATTGTATACTGATTACATACTGACTGAGTATGTTGTGTTTACATATTAAATGCCCTAGCTCCTCAAACATTACTGAATACTTCACCTTAAGGATGGGCCTATGAACGGTGATACAATAATTCCAAACTCTTCAATCAAACTCATAACTCTTAAAACTAAAGTTCTAGAGTACAATCTTCCTAAGACTCAACATATTTACTCAGGTTGCGTATCGTGGCTGTCTATTATCATTTTGCTATATCAACTTCCTGTTAATATTGTGACTAAGGTCCGTCAGCATATCATTTCAGAATAAATTACTGCATCTACTATCAGTGAAGTTCATAACCTCGCCTTTATTTATTTAAATGTTTTATAAACTCGCGAGGGGGATACATGCTTGTTACAAACTCTTTTACATACTCGTTTATCTTATAACAAATGTATTACCTTCAAAGACTTATACAAGCCTTAAACCAGAATAAAGTGTTTATTTACAAGTTATATGCTATCTGATACACTTATTACAGCTACTGTCCTAAGTTTACATTAGCCAAAAGTCCCTCATTATCATGGACCATAATCACTTCGGGTGAACGCAAATATTGTGGAAAGATCCTATCCGAGGATTGACGAATCCTATTTGTGTTTAGCCTGGATAGGTAACCAAACACACTATATTTGAATTTCATAGGTATATGGCAATTACGTACACCGAGGGCCATTATCTCTCTATATATATATCACATCATTTTTGGTATATATATATATGTACACTAGTCAGTTTGTGTGCCATAAGTTTAGACCAGACTATACTATACCAGACAAGACCAAACAGACCAAAATAAGGCAATAACGGGATAATACCTATGTTATACTAAGATATTGTAAATTCGTGCAATTATTATTTTAAAAAAAAATTCTAATACGGTGTAAATAACAATATCATAATAATTGTGTTTAAACAATTATTACATTATGACTTGTATTCAAACTATTTATATTAAACCTATGAAGGACTCCTCAACAAAATGGTGTAGCTGAGAGGAGGAATAGGACACTAATTGAGGCTGCTAGAACAATGTTAGCTGACTTTAAGTTACCTACCACATTTTGGGCTAAAGCAGTTAGTACTGCTTGCTATGTACAGAATAAGGTCTTAGTAGTCAAGCCTCATAACGAGACACCTTATGAACTTTTTATAGGTTTTAAACCTGCTCTAAGTTTTATGAGACCATTTCGATGTCATGTTACTATTCTTAATACTTTAGACAGTTTAGGCAAGTTTGATGGCAAAAGTGATGAAGGTTTCTTTGTTGGATATTCTTTGAGTAGTAAAGCTTTTAGGGTATAGAACACTAGAACCAGGAGAGTAGAAGAAAACTTGCATATTGGGTTTTTAGAGAATAAGCCTATGATAGAAGGGAATGGTCCAAAGTAGTTGTTTGATATTGATTCTCTAACCTAATCTATGAATTATGTACCAGTTACTGCAGGTACAATCATTAATGAATCTGCAAGTACACAAGGAGAACTTAATGCAGGTATAGAAGAAATCAATCAAGATTGCATTGTGATGCCAATTTGGAAAGATGCTTCATACTTTGATTCACCTTCTAAAGATGTTGGTAATGGTGAACCAAAATCTGCTGCTAATGATCAAAAGTAGGTTGACGATGGTCCAAATAATGAGAATGATGAAAAAGACAAGTATGAAGATGATAGCAGTCCTAAAGAAGTTAATACTGCTGGATAACATGTTAATACTGCAAGTCCTGAAGTTAATACTGATCGTTTTAAACTTAACACTATTGATCCATCAGTTAATACTGCTAGTTCATATGATCAAGATAGCCCTAAAGATATGTTCACAATGGGAGCTAGTCATACACTTGAAGCTACTCATGTTGAGTTCTTCAGTGATGAAGATGAACCAAAAGTTGATTTAGGGAACATCATAAATTCCTATATAGTTTCAACCACTCCAAATACAAGAATTCATAAAGATCACCTAATTAAAAATGTGATTGGTGATGTGAAGTCATCTGTTCAGACAAGAAGAATGACAAAACCTACTTTTGAACAAGGGTTTCT
>BQNB010173048.1:0-13400 GCA_026074375.1 Tanacetum coccineum
CATTAGTTTGGGGAAATCCGATATCCTAAGATTATTATCGACTAACATTTATCTTTTAGCATATTTGATAAACGGCTTGAGATTTTTGTGATACTCTCTTCATGCTTGGATTATGCATTCGACTTTTTGAGTTTCAGTATGGGTTTTTAAGTCTTAGGCTAGGAAACATTGAGGACAATGTTTAATTTTAGTATGGGGTAGTATATATTCGATATGATCTTACCTACTTTTGCCATTGTTCTCACGTACCCCGTTTTTCCCACAAAAATTTTAAATTTTTAAGTCTTAATATCTAGTTTAATTTTCATATATATAAAAAAAATTAAAAAAAATGTTGAAAAATATAAATAGTTAGTTAAATAGAAAATAGTTGACACGAATATAGGCTTTCCGTTGGTGAGAATAAAAAGTAAATTTTGACCCGACCGGTTTTATATCTTAGCTTTCTCCTTAACGTAAATAGATTGATTTTGCTAATCTTTTATACAAGGAGCTATAAAACGCAAGTCTAGCTTTAAAAAGTCAAGACTTTGCAAGTTCCCATAATTGATTTTAAATATGCGAAGATCGATTTATTAGAATTAAGATTGTTGCCAGTCTATGTGACTTGTTAAAGTGTCGATCTTAATTCGCTAGGCTAAGTATTCACGAGTTTCTTTATTAGAAATTTTAAATTTTTGTGAAGAACAAGAGATGATAGAGTAGAATATAAGTTTTGATGCTAAACATAGAATAGTTGGATTTCTTTAAGGCTCATAAGAGTTAATTGTGGCTTTTTCTCCCATTAGCTTGTTTCACCGTTATATAATTGTTGAATAAATAAAGTTTCTTTGGTTTTTGCGATTCTTAGTTTAGATCACTTCGTAGAGATTCCTTCTGGTGAAAGTAAGGTACACATCGAGGTTTTGTCAGTGTTGTGGGGAAATAGACTCCTGGACCATGGTCGGCTCGCATACCGATGTGGCAGTTGTTAAAAGACCACAGGACTTGAAATTTGGCTATAATAATAATAATTATGTAATAAACCGAAGCCGAAATAAGACTTCTGGATCATGGTCGGCTCGCATACCGATGTGACAGTCGTTTAAAGGGTGGAGGTAATAATAATAATAATAAAAACTGTGGGCTGATAAAAGTTTACTGCCTCTTGCCGGCTCACAACCGATGTGGCAGTCTTCTAAATAAGGCACATAGTAATAATAATCCGAGACTGATAAAAGTTTGCTGCATCTTGCCGGCTCACAACCGATGTTGCAGCCTTCTAAAAGGTCGAGGAAATTACCGAGGTCGAAATATGTTTGCTGCATCTTGCCGGCTCACAACCGATGTTGCAGCCTTCTAAAGGACCGAGGTTTAATAATGTTGCAATAATAATAATAATAAAGCTAAATTTCGACTCCGGGGTTATCTAAATAAAGCCTCCGTCTCTGGACTCGTAGTTGAGTTGTTTCGAGTTGTTTCGATGAAATAAAGGATAACCTAAATCATGCGAAATTAGAACCTAATGTGGACTTATTCTCCCACATCGTCTCTTTAGGAAAGGATTTCAAGCTATTAATTGTTTAAACCGGGGTTTAGTTTTTTAATAGGACATTAAATTATTTGTCACCAATATAATAATAAATCTTAGTGGAAATAGGATTAAGGAAAAAAAAGTAAGTACACAATTAGTATTTAACGAGTAGTGTTGTATCAATGACTTGTTATGTGACAATGATTCTTGTTTTTAAGCTATAGTTTGGAAAAGTGAAAGTTGGGGACGATGAATTTATATTGCTTGTTCCATGATCCTAAGTTTATCGAGAATAATGAAAGCACAATAATAAGAAGTGTTGAAGTATGGAAAGTAATGAAAAAGGAAAAAAAATGAAATATGTTTTTAAAAAGGAAAAACGAGGCATTTTATAACTATTGATTTCTTAATCCCTTTAGATGAGCACTTTGCTACTTTTTGAGGTGATTAGTTTGGGGGGATTGGAATCTTTAGTTTTAAGCGTGTATTTATTACATTGCGTGAGGACACGGCAATACCTTAGTATGAGGGAATTTGGTATGTGCTATTTTACTACATATCCTTTTACCTTTGTAAACGAAACCCAGACACAAAACATAATAAAAATTGGCAAATTTATGCTTGTTTGTTTGTTTGTATACTGTGCAGGTACGGATATTAAGAAATGGAATAATCAAAGCAAAAACGGACAAAGCCGAACACTGAGAACGGAATAGAGTGCAAAGAGCTGGAAGTTTTCTAGCAAAAGGTACAACAAAAAAGTTCAACAATGGTCAAACCTTGGTCAACTCCACAAAGTCAAATATACCCTTAAAACTCCAAACAAAACATTAATGTTAAACCCAATTTCACCACTAGTCTTAAATTAAATAAAAACACCGTTAGTCCTTTTATATCAAATGAAATAACGGTAGTTTGTCTTTTTATCTACCCAAAACCTTTTTTTTTTATTTTTCTTTTAACTTAGACAAAAACCCAAAACCATGGCCACGTATACAAATAAGCCCAAAGTCAAACCCTTATAAGACTCGGTAAAACAGAATTAGACAAGAATAAAAAAAAGCGGAACATTTTCACTGTTCACCGGGTTCCCAATGTTTTTAATTGACCTCATAATTACCCTCTTTATTTGTATCAGTATAAAACCTTCTATGAACGATATGGCTGTCACTCTATCCACATGGGGAATGACTTATTGACTCGTTGGCAAATCCCGGGAGCTCACTGATGGGGGTTTGTGATACGGTGTGACAACAATGGACGGATTGATCTAATAGTTATTAGAAGGCAGTGAAGGTTATGTAATAATACTCTTGGTCGAGGGTTCGAGATGTAGAAGTGGTCGGGGGGGGGGCGGAGGCGAGCGTCTGGATCTTGTATCTGCCTTTGTAGGCGTTAGAATTAAAAAGAGCTGCTCTTCATCCCAGAAATGATAGTATCATAGTAAAGGAGTGGTACTCTGGTTAGCTTGGTTTTGTGTTGGGTAGGTGGTTGTGGTGTGTTGGGGGTGGGTGGGATGTGGGTGGGATGGGGGGGGGGTCGCGGCGTGGGCAGTGTGGGGGTTGGGGGGGGGGATTTGGTGGGGGTTACTGAGGTTAGGGGGTAGTTTTGAGATGGGGGGGTGGGTGGGTTTATGTTTGGGAGGAGGGTTTAGGGGTGGGTACGGGGTGGAGTTGTGGAGACTGTCGGGGGGTGAGGTTGGGGGACTGGTAGTATTAGTAATGGTTGAGAGAAATTATGTAGAGAAGATTTTGAAAAGGGCTTATTGTTTGGATTTGTTGGAGGGGTATTACTTTTACGTGATGTTGGAGGCAGAGCGCATCCCCTCTCTAGTTGTATGATGTGTAACAGTTTGGGTGGGATTATAAGTTGGACGGAAGAATTTCTTGGCGATAGGGTAATTCGATTAAGCGGGGTTAGGGGCGGGTTGTGTTTTGCGTGTGTGGGGGTTGGTTCGGCGTGTGGGGGCGTGGGTGGGTGCAGTGGTTGGAGTCGTGGGTATTGCTTTGCGGGGGTGGGGGTGGTGGGTGTGTTGTTCCGGAGCGGTGTGTTGTGGGAGGGTATTGCGGTGAGTACGAGTGCGCACGCAGGGATGTGGGGATTGAAGTTTCCGTGTCTGATTTGGAGGGGTCTGGTTGGAGTCGTTGGTGGGTAGGGAAATTTAGTGGTTGGAGTGGTGGGTTGAGAGGGTGGTCTGGTGAATGATGCATATGTAATACGCATCAAATAATATATATTAGTGTACCCACAAAGCCCAACCACACCCCTTGTTACATTTATCCCACATTAACCCCACCCACCTAGAGTCATAGAGATAACTTACTAAATATCTTAAATATTATGTAGCTATCACTCCACTCATACGCCAAAGACCATGTAGCCCGCCCACGTTAAGTCTGTCATGGTGTGGATGTAGGTGTTGATGACTCTAAGAGCATGTATTACGATGTTGACCTCTCCTTTTGTCAGGACAATTGTTGGTACCACCCTCCTAACCGTCCGACTCTTTGACGTCCTCCTTAAGACACGGTGGAATCCAGTTACAAACCTCACCTCCCCAACGGAGCCGTCTGAGTCTTCGAAGCGAGGTGTGTGTGCAGGCCAGGAAATTAGCTGTACACAGTGTGTTTTCCTCATCCCGTGGGGATGGATGTGTAGTGGTGGGGTTGTAGGGAGGTGAGTTGCCCACCAGTGAGCGTGGAGAGGGTGGTTGGCGGCATGGAGGTGGTGGGCGGTGTGGACCTGGGGGTGGTTTGTGGATGGGGTGTGGGTTAGAAGCGGGGGTTTGTGCGGGAGGGGGGGTTAGCTGGGGGCGGTGGGGGATTGGCGGGGGTACCGTAACCCCTACTATTCCTTTGGATAATGACGCCCCCCCCTCCCAACACGCGGCCGCCAGCGCAGATATGGGTTACGAACGAAGTGGCTTGCGCCGATCGTTTTTCGCCCACACTAATCCAACGCCCCGTCTCGTTATTTCCCCCTTCTTTGTCAGTAGTATTTATCCACCGCAACCGGTCTGCATTTTTGACCACTAGCCCCCTGACAGGCTATATTTGTTCCTACCTCCTCTTCCACCCCTGGCCGCTTTTATCTTCTTCCTCATTTCTTTTTACTTTTTCCTATGCAATTTTTCTTTTTAACATTTTTATAATTGTCCTAAACCATCTCCATCCACTTCATTTGTCCACATCCACTCTATTTCCTTTTTTCCGTCCTCTACCCTCCCCTTTCTCTAATTATATCTCCTTTTTTATATTATCATTATATTATCTTTTTTATTGATATGATAAGCTAGAGTTTGTCCCACGTGCATTACTTTTTAAGCTTATAATTCAGCTTATTTAGTCTGCTTATAATTTGATATGAGATTTGTTAGTAGCTTATTACTATCTGGTTATTAAGGATTTGTGCTTTAAATCTCAATATCATTAGCTTAATATGAATTTAGATTACTTAAATGGGTGTTTGGTTAATGACAGCACTAACTTGAGTTAGTGCTGTCAAAGGCTATTTGTTCCTTTAATCTTAGTTTAAATCTCATATTAAGGTTTGATATCTAGAATTTAAGGTATAAGTTAGGATTAATCTAGTTTTTATCAAGTTTGTTAGTTGCTGGTTTTGGAAATCTAGTGATCATAGATAAGTTTATTTTTCATTTTAAGATCAAATCAGTTCTGTAGCTGTGTTTTGTGGCTTCAAACGTTCTTATTTAGTTGTTTTTTAAAAAGTGTTAAAAAAAAGTCCTCTAGGTTCTGCACTTTTGGTTTTAGTTATTGGTTATAAACTTGTCAACTGCATCAGCAATGTAAACAAGCAAATGGCCATTTTCAAGCTGAAAAATCCAGCAAGTTAAAGTAGGAATTCGCTTTTCAAAACTATTTATGTGCACAATTAGTATATATAGGCCAAATTTACTCTATTTGAGCTTTTTTTATAATAACTAGCTTATTGGGTCCATTGTTTTTAGTTTTTCAAATCTGTCTTTTGGCTTTTTTTATAAAAAACCAATAATAGTGTATTTTGCAAAATAGCTTTTTTCACACAAGCTTTTTCTTTAGCTTATATAGATTTCAAAATAATTTTCAATGCTTTTTTACATGGCTTAATGGTTTTAATCTTTTAGATTTTCAAACGTCCTTTCATAAACATAAGGTTCTGTTTTGCTTATTGCATTGCTTATTTTTTTTTAAAAATATAAGCCTCAAAAGTACGATTTTGTCTGTTTGTAACCCATATTTGTGCTTAAAATGCTATTTTTGATTTATTTTAGCTTATAGCTTTGTAGATTTTGCTTAATTTCTGTTTAAATTTGCTTATTAGATTAATATTTAGTTATCATTAGCTTAATAGGGTCAGGTTTAGCTTATTTTACTTTTCATAAAAAATTCAAAAAACATAAAAAAACAGTAGCAAGTAGCTTTTTCATTTAGACTTTTCATAGCTTATTTAGATTTCAAATTCATTTTGATTATAGTTTTAGATAGTCCTTTGAATAAGCTTTAAGTAGGTTATTTGGCCTATAAGTCCACAAGGTTCCTTTAGATTATTTAAAGATAAGCTTATAAGTTGCTCTACTGCTGTTTGGTTTTCTAGTTTCCTCTTAAGTTCTTATTTGATTTATAAGCTTATGGCTTATTCATCTGCTTGGTTTTTAGTTTTATATCTTGTTATTATTAAATTAGGATTTAAGGTAGTCGTTGCTTACTTTCATTCATAGCTTAGCTTTATTGTTAGGTTTTTGTTTCTTTAGTTTAAGTAAAATGCTTAAAAAGAGCTAAGTGCTCTGTCTGTTTCAATAAGCCGTTTTCAGCTTATTTAGTAACTTTTAAAAAAAAAGTTTTCACAAAATATTTTAGTTTTAAGTTGTGTTAAAAGTTTACTTTTAAAAATTTTTGCAAAAATAAAAAAAGGGAAGAGGGGAAATCCAGGGTGAGCTAAAGGCTCGCACCTGGACCTACCCTCCTCACCTTTTATAAACCTCACAACACACACTCAAACCAACTACCCTGGGGACTTTTTCATTCACATGTTGCACCACTTTAATTATATAGTCACTTAGCCTTTTTAGCTTATCAGTTCTTATATGCTTATTTTTTTTGCCTTATTTTTTCGCACTTTTTCAAAGTTCTTTATTTATTCATGATTCTCTATTGTTTGAGTTACTTTTCTTGTATTTTTTCATTAATGTTTATAATTTGTTTACTATTTTTATAAATTAATTTTCATTAAAACTGTTCTTTACATCATATTAAAGAAAATAAAAGTCAAAAAAAATATAATTCTTTTTTAAGAAAAATTTTCTTTTATCTATTTAGGTTAGGTTTGAAATTTGCTTCCATAGGGTTAATATTTTGTAATTTCACTTTTTAAAGAACGGGTTTTCATATACGTTCTCGTTTTCTTCGTTTCAGCTTCAATTAAATGAGTTAAAGGCAAGAGGTACATTGTTGATGGCTCTTCCAAATGAACATCAACTAAAGTTTAACACCTACAAATGTGCCATGTCTTTGATGGAAGCTATAGAGAAAAGGTTTGGAGGTAATAAGGAGTCAAGGAAAACTCAGAAGACACTTCTAAAGCAACAGTATGAGATTTTCAATGGATCAAGCTCGGAAGGACTTGATCAAACCTATGATAGACTTCAAAAGCTTATCTGTTAGCTATAGATTCTAGGTGAAACTATTTTTCAAGAAGTTATGAATCTAAAGTTTTTAAAAAGTCTTCCATCAGAATGGAAGACTCATACCTTAATCTGGAGAAACAAACCTGATTTAGAAACTTTGAGCATGTGTAACACCCCCAAATTGGGTCACAGCGGAATATAGGTTGGGGGTGGTACTTCATAGATCAATAACATAAGATATATATATATATAAGAACGACCATTAAAAGCCGTTTAAAACTGATACATTGGATTTAACAAATTGTTTGTTACAAAAGCCCGAAGCTTCACTTGTTCACTAGATTTCTAGCCCATAACAGATATACAAAATGTAATGCGACAAAATCTTTAATGCATTACATCCAAATCAAAACCACCAATGTATCCCTTGCACCTCGTGCCTTATTGATCCCCTGAAAAACATTGCTTAAAACCTTAATATATTGTTGAGTGAATTCATAGGTTTATAAAATGTATAATGTAGGACCGCAAGATTTCCCCATGATAATGCAACATATGCAAACATCATAAAATGTAATTACGTTTTCCTAAGCTCATGACACTGAAGCTCGACATGTATGAAATGCAATATAAATTGCCAACATTGCCCGTGATAATGTTCTAACCCGCAACATCCTATGTCTGACATGGTATACGTTCGTTGTCCGGCAAACCGGCACAGTGAGCATGACTCACCTGAACGGGGATGTCAATCCCAAATATATCTATTTATAACATTTGCGCTCACAACAGTAATTGAAAGTTCATGATAATGGGCTAAGAGGGTTATCGCTACTTAGGTAAACACGTAATCGTAAATGTAAAATGTCCACTTGCGTCCAATTGTAAAACATGCATATGTTTCTCACCCCAAAACTTGTAAATCATTGTAAATGTAAAACGTGGGGCTATGAACTCACCTTGTGTGAATGAATATCAAGTATATCACAGAAAATGCGTCACGCTAATGACCGAATGCAACCTAATTAAATATAGGTCGTATAAGCACTAAGCATTTTGATTAACTAATACCATATATAATTCTATATAGCTACATCACCATCTAATTGCATTTGTAAAACGTTGAGTCTAAGTCACAAAGTTTTATAACCATGAAAATTAATTTATCAAGAAAAGTAACTTACTTAATCTAAGAAATTGTCGTGTGTTTTCCTTACAGTGATCTACATCCACAACATTTACTAGCTACTGCCTAAACCCATGACCTTGTGACGTGTGCCCTCCTTTAGTAATCAGTTAAGTAAATTTACGTATGGCTGGATCGGTTATGTAAAAGTACGCATGACAAACTTTCTTGCTTCAGCTGATATAAATAAACTATTGTGCTTGCATATTCTAATACTTCCTCATGAGCTTGCTCATTTGTTAATCTGGGGTACTTCACTTACGGTTCATATGTTTTCTTCTTCAATTCATGCTGGTTGTTTTTTATTATATAATAAAGGTTAGTCGGCCCAAGTTCGCGTGTGAGCTAAGGGTCCATTAGGGTTTCATATTCTCTATGCAATTGTCGTTATATATACTTATCAATAATATGCATAATACCCACGGGGTTTACATTGTAACAGATCTATTGCATATGCGATACCCACTATATTATTAACACGTTGCTCGAAAATTGTTATCGTTGTACATGAGATGTTCAACAAAAGAGTCGATATGCTATCGTTATACACGAGATATTCAACGGAGGAGTCAAGATGCTATGTTTTACATGATATGTTCAACGGATGAGTCGAGACTGCTAACATTATACTATGTATTTTTAACGGAGGAGTACGTAGATGCTATCGTTACATGATATGTTCAACGGATGAGTCGATGAAGGAGTCCGATATGGTATCGTTATACATGAGATGTTCAATGAAGGAGTCGATATAGTATCGTTATATAAGAGATGTTCAACGGAGGAGTCGATATGGTATTGTTATACATGAGATGTTCAACGGAGTAGCCGAGATGCTATCGTTATACATGAGATGTTCAACGGATGAGTCGAGATGCTATCATTGTACATGAGATATTCAACGGAGGATTCCAGACATTTTTTGATGTAAACTAATTCTTTGGTCAAGCTTTTGGTCAAAACGACTAAGTGTTTCCCGAGGACATGTCCTCGGGAAAATGTTGGCGGGAAAACTCACCACTAAAAAAATCCTTTTAGTCAGAGGACAGGTCCTCGGAGAAATATATTACATCTTTATCATAAAAGCAAATATTATCCTCACAACCATCAACACATCACGCACTCTCACAACCACCAACACATAACATACACTTTGATCACCACCACGTAACCATTAACACACACATTGTTATTATGAATATGTTTCAACACGAAGCTTTTGCATGTCATTGTGCAAAAGGAGATGTAGTTTTACGAGAATCATATCAACCTCATTGTCGTGGTCAACTATACTATGCATGTCCTTATATCACTGGTGGACACAATTTACATGTTTTTATTTGTCTAATATATAAATAATTTTGTTAGTTGTTATAAATTATTTTCTTTACTCTTTAACAGCCTCAGAAAAATGATTTTGGATGTAATTTTTTTATGGAAAGAGGAATGAGTTTTTCTATTGGTCGCTTCTCTTGGAGCTTCAACGACTCCAATTTATTTTGTAGGACCTTCAACACCTCCAAGTGATTCTCCGAGACCTTCTACAAATGCGGAGGGCTTGATGTGGTAGTCGTAGGACTTCTACAAGAAGTTTTATAACTTCCTAGGCAGAGCACCTAATCATTGTAGTAGTAGTATAGGCAAGACTCGGATGGTTGTTATCGTTCACAAAAAAGCACATCGAGAATAGGATGGTAAGCTTGATCACGGTCTAACAGAATTCTAAGGGTTGAGAGAAGATTATTTTTGTGTTTTTGTATTTTGTAGAAAGCAAGTAAATCATATATTGGAGAGATTGTTGTTAAAGGCTATTAAACAAAATAAAATTCTAAACAAATTTGTGGTGATAACAATAAAAGATAGAAGAACTGTGTTTATTTAATCTTAGATCCAATCCTAATTGCTTCTCCTAGTGTTGTTGCCTTGTCACCCTTGTGATGATCTGTGTAACTATTTCCTAAGTCATGAACGAATTACACGAACCCGCCGTCTACTTAGTATGCCCGCTATAGAGCAACGCACGTGTAAGGTAGTATGAAGACTATTACACGGCCCCTAGGAGTACACTAAATGCATGTGAAATATATTAAAAGTGGATCACACGTTTCCCTAGACATATCAACAGCAATGCAGACAAAAGCAGAATTCTAAGACCAAACGTAGCACATACCATCACAAAAGCAACACCACTAATAATCTTACATTCTAGGTTTCATACAATCATAAATAAATACAATATGAGGTTTAGCCAAGCATGTTAAAGGTAAATCAAGAGCATAGATAGATCAAACAACACATAGACATATTGAATGATTAAGCAAACCTTACTTGATTAAAACATGAGTTAGAGGAAGTAAAATAGGATTTTTAGGCCCTAAAATTCGTCCTCACAGCTGTTAAATGACAAGGGGTCCGTACCCCTTTTTTTATTCTAAAGTTACACACACAAAACCCTAAATTTGGGTTTGTATATATAGGAAAACGTTGTGAAACGGCGTTGCGCTTTAATATGAGACGCTGTCATGAATAGAATATACTAGATATTATTTGGTCCGTGTATTGTGACGCCTAGGTCGTGAGATATGTGAACGTCTTGATCTTCATTAGGTGTGACGGCATCACGTTATATTTGTGACTCCATCTCCTAGCCACTATAAGAAAGACATCTTGATAGATTTGTGTAGGTCCGGAGTCTTGTCCGTTTCCTCTCCAATTGAGCCCGAAGCACGTAAATTCTGTCAAACAAATGCCTTCCAAATGAGAAATACCGTAAAAAAGGAACGATTAAGAACCTATTTTTGGCATTAAAAACATGATTTAGGGGGTTAAACCGACCTCGAAAAAGTGTATAAAAACGACACCTCAAAATGCCCCTACACTTGGATTGCTTGTCTCAAGCAAATATCTTTTCTACTAGACATAAATAGAGGAATATCATTTACCTACTCTTTAAACATAGTCTACAAACACAACCTTCTACGACCTCTATTAAAAAAGCACAGTAAAGAGTATATACTAGCACCTCACATAAGTGTTAGGGATTCTCTCTTTTTACTCGTGTGTAAAAATGAAATTATACCATATGGGGGAAAACGTAAAATCAACACTCATTATTGTCATAGGCTGGATAAATACCATAGGCTTCGTAAAGGATCAAACCTCCACCGCTGGTATGCAGCCATTATCATGTACTATCTAAAGAGGTCTTTTAAAGGGTTGTTGGGGTGTATGTGTAAGATAACATATAATGGAAACGTAAATGGAAACGATGTATTAACATTTGGGCTGTGACTTTGGTAAATTTGGAGTGGAATGGTTAGCTAATTATTTACGAACAATTCACTTTGGTTTTGTTGCTAAGCCAAGACTCGGACGAAGATCTACAAACTCTACACAACTCTACATCAATCTCTTTCTTTTTCTTTTCTCATTTTTCATTTTTTTAATAACGTAATACATCACTTGGGGTTTATAATACGTACCCCTACACTTGAGCTTTTACATGCTTAATATTTACAATCTAACTAATGACCCGATTTGAGGTGGATTAAAATAACATGGAGATCATCTAACAAATATATGGGGGTATTGACTTAACTTTTCTTCCCCATTCTTCCGCGAAATAAATACTACCATGAATCTCAATCGTCCTAAAACTGTATTTACAAGGATAAGGATTTAGCAACCGTGGACTCAAATAATTAACTTGGGTTAAACACAATAGTGTACTAAAAATGAGTACATACAAGGTAGTCTAAGGCGATTTTGGTTTAACGATTGGTTTAAGAGTGACAATGCTCTTCATTAATAGTCCGGCTTAACTAGAAAATTACGAGAACCGTGAAAAAGGATAGGCTCAAAGGGTTGTACTATGGGTATCCTGTACTAATAATGAGTGCATGGCAAGGGTGTGGGATAGGTATATGATTGGTGTGACCATCATAACAATTACAGGTTTAAAACACAAGTTAATCCTAATGCCTCTTATCAAGCAAATCATAATACTTACTGTGCGGTCTCGAAATGCATCACAAAAACAAGTTCTAGAATTTAATATACTACCAGTACACTCATATAATTTAATATCGATCTCAATAGTCAAGAAAAGGCGACGAAGACCACACGTACACATCCGTAACGACGGAATAGACATATGTGACTGCTCACTCCTTAACTTGAGAAAGCTAAAGGTATAAACTGTGACATCCGTGATTTAATCAGGTTGGTGATACCTTAAGAAATGGCTAAGGGTTCATTTTGTATGATTTCTTGTGTGCTATGTGTTATATGTGTATGCTAAGTGGTTTGAATAGGTGTATGATACCATTTTGAGGTGAATGATCATCTCATTTTGAGTGCGTTTGTGTTTGGTGATGAGTATTCCATTTGTTTACGTATAGTGATAATGGAAAGGAATGGCGTATTGCATGCAATGCTACGTCAATAGTTAGATGATTTTGTGTTAAGCATTTATGGGAAATGTATCATGTTGGTAACAAGTGAAGTGAGTGAAATTTGAATATTTATAAGGGACTTTCTAAAAATAGAAAGTGAAATGTGAAATGAATTTTATTTCATAGGCATTTAAATCTAGTTAAATGAAAAAGGTTTTCTTAAATAATAAAGAGGTTTTTATAAAAATAACAAAATTAAAGGGTAATTTTGTAAATAATAATAATTAAAAAAATATATAGGGGTGTTTATTCGGCCGGTTAGGGATAAAAGAAAAAAACTAATTTGACTACAACAAAGATTCTAAGTAATATAAATACAAAATCAAGGAAAACCCTAAAACACTTTTCTCTCCCTCTATCCTTGTGTTCGGTCGAAGCCCCCAAAAGAAGAGAGAGAAAAAATAATATTTTTTATCAAGATTCAAGGTGTGATTTAAGTGTAATCAAGTAAAGGTTTAGGTGTGTTTTCAATTAAGCTTTTGTTTAATCTTTTTAAAATCATGTAACAAATAATGTGATGGATCTAGGGTTTACATAAAATACAGATTATATATGAACTTTAATGATGGTATAATGATTAGGGTTAGTTTAGGGTTATGATCATGCTTGTTGTATGATAGGGTT
>BQNB010173049.1:0-13399 GCA_026074375.1 Tanacetum coccineum
AAGCCTACCAGTATTAACTGTCTGACTACCAGTATTAACTGAATGGGTACTGGTAGTGTTGTTTTTAGGGACTTTCCCTAAATGCTTTAGGGCAATTTCTTCCAACTCTCTTCTAAAAGCTTAAATCTTAGGATTGTCTTCCAAAGGGTCAATAGAGGAATCCTTCATCTCTTTTTGGGGTTCTGTCAAGGTCTCAAGAATCATTTGATTCCTGTTATTGTTGAGTAACCGTTCTATGATTTGATCACATAGAATTGGGGCTGTGTTGAATAAAAGAAAACCTTGTTTGTTAACATTGATGTTCTTATTCTTATTCCGCTGCGTATATTCAATGTTTTCGTTATCCTAGATGTGATTAGATCAGGGATTTACAAGATCATTATGCATGTGTTTTGAAAACGTTTTTGGGTTGGATTAACAATGCATAACAATAATTTTATTGTGTTCCTAACGCGAGTGATTTGAAAATAAAATTAGAGTTTTGGTTCGAAATTAATTTTTCAACAAATTCACTAATGTATGCAAATCTTATATCTACGGGAAGCATATTAGTTATACATTGTATCCTAGTAATCTTAATTGTACAAAATTGAAAGAAAAATTGAAAATCCCCAATTTTAATTTTTGGTGTTCATCATGAACCCTATACTCAAATTGAAAGAAAATGGATGAAATGACTTACAATTGATGATCTTTGTGATATTAGGATTGATTATTAGTGTTGATTTGATCTTCACTTGAAGTTTTAGTGGTTGATTTTGAGTTTTGGTGGGTTTGGGTTTGAGTTCGTCAATGGCAGCAGGTAAGGGAGTGTTTGTTTTTCAATTTTGAAATTTTTTGGTTAAGTGTCCCATTTTGTGTTTTTCTGGTGGCAGTCCCTTAATTCCTAGCGGTCCCAAATATATTGGGAGGCCGCCTATATGGGGGCCGCCCTCAGTGAGGGTTTTTGGACTTGATTTTGACAAAAATTTTGCGAAGAGGAGTGACATTTTAATTTGCATTTCGCCAATTAAATATGCTTAAAGTACTTCGGATGAAGTATTTAAGTTGTCATGACAAGGAATGGAACACGGACTAGAATCGAGACAAAAGAATGAGAATCGGACTTATATGATTTATGGAATGTGTTCCATCATTCCTAAACCAAGACGTAGATAGTTAAACGATTCACGTTTAAGGGGTTTAGTAAGAATGTCGGCGATTTTGTCGACGGATGGTACTTTTTCGATTGAGATATGTCCTTTTTGGACATTATCACGAAGAAAGTGGTGACGTATTTCGATGTGTTTGGTACGAGAGTGTTGCACAGGGTTTTTGCTAAGGTCAATCGCACCTTTGTTGTCGCACATGATGGGAACGTCGTCGGGTCATACGTCGTAGTCGATGAGAGCTTGTTTCATCCATAGTGCTTGTTGACATGCCTTTCTGACGCTTACGTATTTGGCTTCGGTAGTGGATATAGCAAGATCGGTTTGTTTCTTCGAGAACCAAGATGTCAAACAACATCCCACGAACGTACAAATACCGCTAGTGCTCTTTTGGTCCACATAATCTCCCGCATGATCAGAGTCGGCATATACTACGGTTTCTATGCCGGTCCCCTTAGGATACCATAATCCTAAGTGCGTAGTGCCTTTAATGTATCGGAAGATACGCTTAACCTCTTCAATATGAGAGTTTTTAGGAGCCTCTTGGAAGTGGGCACAAAGGCAAACACTAAACATGATATCAGGCCTACTTGTCGTTGGTATATTAAACTACCTATCATGCCTCGATACTTGGTACTATCTACCGACTCACACTCTTCATCTTTCGTGAGTTTAGTATCGGAAGGACAGGGGGTTTTATTGGTTTTAGAATATCTAGACTAATTTCTTAAGCATTTCTTTAATATCCCTTAATAATCATGTAGGATCACATACTGGTTATAGTCCAGACCTAGTTTATACTACCTGGTTCTCTATAACCTTGGCTCTTGATACCAATCTGTCAGACCCCCAAATAGGGTCCCGTCCGATTTAGTGTCCGGAGGCGTGACGTCATCGAATATCTCAAGTACAAAGCATAAAGAACGACCTCTAAGGGTACGTTTTAAAAATAAACACCGTTGCATAAATTCAAAATAATAATAAGTTTACATTGATCAAATTTAAAAGATTCAAAAGTTAAAATGCGGAAGCTTAAATAAGTTCAACAACGGTATTTAAGATAATCATAGATAAAATCTAGAAAACTGGTTCGGGCAATAGACTTCATATAGATCAAGCAACAACATCCATGCTAAGCACCTAAGAAAAACATGCTTAAAACGTCAACATAAAGTTGGTAAATTCATAGGTTTTGTTCAAACGTATTAAATGTGGACCACAAGATTATCAAAACGTATGTGGCAGCTATATGAGATACAACTTCACATAAAGAGGAATGTACGTTGCACTAAGCTCATGACACCGAAGCTAATACTGAAAGATGACATGTACATTGCTATAAAGGCTTGCCCTTCAGGTGTCCGACCAAAGACCACCTAACTATTTCGACATGCCATATATCCGTTAGTTCTTGGAAGTCTTGAACTAGTAAGTACTTCTTACCCGGATAGGGATAATTAGTCCAAATAGATCTATTTATTCACTCGCTCTCACTTAACCAACAAGATGGTTACATCAATTAACGGTTCATGATAATTCGGACAATAGTGGTCTAATCGCTACTTAGGTAACACGTAAACGGGGAATTTCTCCGTATAGTAGTTGTGTCCAATTTTAAAAACAAGCAATGTTTCTCACCCAAGTTATAAAACAGTTATTCAAAACAAGTAAAAGTGGGGCTATGAACTCTCCTTGATTGGCGAATCGAAGAAGAATAGTCTAGAATAATATCACACGATAACGAACGACGGTTCGTAAAGACGACCTCTTAAATGATGGTTTGGTTTAATATTGGAGTAGCAACGAATTACGTAAGGTAGTCTTTTGTGTTCAAAATGAAGCACTTGCTTCCAAACACTCTAAAATAATCTAGCGTAGGTTTTCTACCTCTTAAGAGTTCGTAAGGTGTTTTTCCTAGAATAGTTCTGATGAGAATTCGGTTGAGATGATTTGAAGTACTACCCGTTACACCACAACCTTTTGTGTAACATTTGGATCATTCAACATAGTCCTACTCATTTCTTGAAGTGTCCTATTTTTCCTTTTGACCACGCCATTTGATTGAGGAGTGCGTGGAGCCGAGAAGTTATGTGTAATACCATTGGCATTACAAAACTCTCCAAATTGCACCTCATTATCAAATTCTCTACCGTGGTCGGTTCTTATTGACACTATTGAACAACCTAATTGATTTTGGATTTTCCTACTAAATATTTAGAATTGATCGAAAGTTTCGGTTTTATCCTTAAGAAATCTAGTCCAAGTATACCTAGAGTAGTCATCTACTATACCGGAGGTGGAAGTGCTTGTACTCACTTTAGCAACAACGGGTTTGCTTCGTGAATTACGAACTTTGGATTTGCTCTCGATGATTTTTAGACATTCTCGGGGCATTTTATCCAAAAAGTTACCACCTGCGGCGGAATTCAATGAATCTTGATCATTTGAGTTCAAGGCATTATAGAATGTATCGAGTTGATGCAATTCCGAAAACCCATGATGCGGGCATGCCCTAAGAAGATCATTGAAACGGTCCCATGCTTCATAAAACGATTCGTCAAATCTTTGCTGAAATCTCGTGATTTCATTTCTAAGATTTGTCGTTTTAGAAGGAGGAAAGAATTTGTTAATGAATTTCGACACAAGATCATCCCATGTAAGAATCGATCGAGGGGGTTCTTTGTCAAGCCAAATCCGGGCTGCACCCTCGAGGGAAAATGGGAAAAGCATAAGCTTAACCGACGTACTCGGGACGTTCGGGAACTTCATCGTAGAAGTGATCTTGTTGAAATATCGGATGTGGGCATGTGGGTCTTCTTTATCATTTCCAAAAAATTGCTTGTTTTGGACAAGATTCAGAAGACCATGCTTGATCTCAAAGTTATTCGCGGTGATTTCCGGAATAACTATCGCATCCTCGTAACCCTCGGTGGGTGCTTCGAGCAATTGCGCCATAGTACGATTATCGTCCATCGTAACTATGGGAGGATTATCAGGTTTCTCAAGATTAGATGATTCAACAGAAGGCTGACGGACAGGAGGTTCTGGAACTGAAATACGGGCTTGAGACCGAGTGCGCATGCACAAAATAGAAATATAAAAAGAAAATTTACACGGTCGTAGTTCCTAGGAACAACCCTCCTTATACCCACTTTATAGTTTGTTTAAATTTTCAAGGTGAGCCGTACGTCGTAAGAGACACAAAAGGCAAGTTTTTAAATCTTTTGTTCGAGTTGGGAACCAACAAGTTCACCGGAACTTATTATGATAATACCTCAGTTGAGAATATTATATTTTGGTATTTTACCAATTTGTGAATTTTATTTTCTTTTTTATGGACAATGTTTTTATGTTTTTGGTTTTTCTTTGGTTTTTATCTGATAATTATACTAAAAGAAATGAAAAATATTTTTGTACTTTTTTATATTTTTATAATAAAAGAAAATATTCACAGTTTCAAACACAATTGATCAACGTAACGATAGACGGTTGCACAGCCTCCCCGGCAACGGCGCCAAAAATTGACTTGTAAAGTTTACACTAAATATATATATAATATATATTAAAATATAAAATATATATCTAAGTGTAAAAACCAGCAATCAATGATACCGAGAAGTAGTATAGAGCTTTCCCGGGTCGTTTATCCCCAACGAGGCTGGAATGGTAAATCGATACGATCGAAGATTTGAGTTTGAAGGAAGGAATTGGTTTGGGAAGTTGAAAAAGTCAAATTAGATAATAACGGACTAAAACGTTTAAGAAAAACCTAGAAATTACGAAATTAAACTATAAATAGATATTAGTCTAAAATACAACCAAACAAAATAAAACCTGAGAAGTAGATAGATCTATCCCGGGTCGTTTTATCCCCCAACGAAGGCTGGAATGGAAAATCGAAACAATCGAAATTTGAGTTCGAAGGAAGAATTATTGGGAAGTTAAAAAAGTCAAATTAATAATAACGAAACAAAAACTTTTTATAAGAAAAACTAAAAATTATGAATTAACAAGCTAAAAAAAAAACGAAACACCATCCCGAACAACATGGGAAAAACCTAAAACCCTTATAAAAATAACCCTAAGAACGAAATTTTTTTTGCTTCTAAACTATCTCGATACGGGACAAATAAACGAAGAATGAAAAAGACTAGTAGACCGAAAACGGAGTTTCGTTTGAGACCCAAAAACGAGTCAAGAAGAACACAAAACCGCACCCGAACCGTTCTTTAAAAAAAAAAATAAAAGTTTGTAAAAATAACCTACAAAAATTTTTCTGTATTTTTCCTAACAAACTAAATGACAAAAGAAAATTTTCTAAAAAAGCAAATTATTTTTTTGATATTGATTGTATTTTTGTATGAATTAAATAAACTTTTAAAAAACAAATTAAATTTATAAAAAATATTAAATGAATACCGAAAAATTCTAAAATTTGTGCTAAAAATACTTTATAACTACGAAGATCCTAACGAAAAATAAGAAACACAAAATTTGCTTACAAAAATAAGAGCCCCGAATAAGCTATTTAAGCTTATAACCTTAAAGGCTCAAATACAACACCTTAAATAACAAGGCCCTTGAGTATAAACGAAAAAGACCCAAGGACCGCAGTGGTAAAGTATTGGTGTTTATAAAGGAGGATCGTATCGCTTTGGTGGGGCTCCCGAGTTCGTCTTGCCCTCACGGCCCGCCAAGTGTCCCCTTGTTCCCCTTTTTTTTTTTTTTTTTTTTTTTTTTTTTTTTTTTTTTTTTTTTATTTTTTTTTTTTTTTTTTCGAAAACTCAAAGAACTAAGTTGTTAAGCTCGTAGGCTTAACACGTTTGTCTTCTACAACTTTTTATGAAAAGCAATAAAATAAGCTGAAAAATAAACTGAAAAAAAATTAAGCCTTAAAAGGTGGCTGTTTAGTTTAAAGGCTTAAAAGCCAATTTTTTTCCTATTCATTTGGCCTCTTGTTGGTCGAAATAAGCTAAGACTAATGGTTAAATAAGCTAAAGGGTCTAAACTAACCTAGATAAGCTTAAAAGAAAAGGAAAAGCTAAACTAAATAAGCTGTTGGAAGCAGCTTAATGTGACAGAACTATAATAAAGCTTAAACTAAAATTACACTAAGTCATTGGGCAAATAAGCTTGGAAAAAGGCTAAGCAAACTTAACAACTAACTAAATGATCTAAATAAGCTGTTGGGACACAAAGGAGCTTATTACATAAGCTAAATAAGCAAAAATGAAAATTAAGCAATCCCTATACCTAAATCATGCAAAACAGTCAAAGGGCTTATTTGAGCTTAGAATTAAGCTATCTAGAAAGCTTCCTAATGGCTGAAATTTGAAGGGCTTATCTAAGGGCTTATAGGCTCCCTAAATAAGCCAAGAAATTGGGCCTTAGGTCACTTAAAAGCCAAGAATAAGAAGCTTAAAGTCTCCCCTTTGCACCAGGGGAGCTTTAAGGTTAATCTCAAGGGGCTTATTTGACAGCTTTCAAAAAGCTGTCAAATAAGCTCTAAACAAAAGATTAAGCTCAAACAGATTGAGTGTAGTGTAAGAGGAGCTTATGCACCAATTTTCAGCTTTTACAAACCATAAACACTAGCTGAATTTGTGTGGTGAAAAAGGTCTTTTGGGCTTTTTAAAACTGCCACCAAAAGGCTTGGTGATTTTTTTGACTTAACAAGTCAAAAGACCAAAGCTGTCTAACAGCCTTGTTTGAACACACTAACACACCCTTTTTTGAACACTTAAACTCAAACCAAGTGCTTAATTAAATAAGCACTTGGGGATTTCCTAAAATACTCACAGATTTGAAAATGGGTTTAAAAACTTTGAAAAACCATTTTGAAACTAAAAACTTTTTAAAAACAGCTTAAAATTGCTTAAAAACTTAAGCTAAAGTTAACCAAAATACCTCAACCCAAACCACAAGTGATTTTGACCCGTTTTGATGGTTATCCCAAACACCCCTTACCAATTCTGTCCCAACTAAAATGAGCTTAAAAACTGTTTTAAAAACTAAACCAGCTTAAACCTTTTATCTACTCACACTATTTTTCACCTAAGTAAGCCATTTGAACTATTAAATCTAATGAATTGAACTCAAATTAAAACAATATAAAAGAGCTTATAACAAATTTTAGGCTGAATTAGAGCTTATTGGAAAGAATAAGCTCTAATGAGCTTATTGAGAGCTTATTGAGTAAAAACGACTTAAATTTTCATTAAAACTGAAAATTTCAATTGCATAAAAGACATTAACATAAAAACACTTTAAACTACAATAAAAACTGAATTAAAACTTAATAAAACTTGAATACAACTTGGAATGTTTGCCATAATGGCTTACAAGGCTATTTATAGCCGAAAACTAAAGCTAGGTCTTTTTTCTTCTTTCTCTTTGCTGTGCTTGTTTGTAGACACACAAACACAGGTGTGTTTGTTTTGTGAGAGGTTTAAAACCCTTAATCTTGGCCCTTCAATCTTTAAAATCAATCCTAGTCGTCGACTTTGGTCTTGGGGGGTGTGGGATTGCCAAGTTGGCACATATGTTGCTGGAAAGGTTTAGTGGTGGGAGGGGGAAGATGTTATCATGGAGGGGATGGAAGATTCAAGGGTAAAAAGGGTGATAAAACCCGTGAGTGTGTTTGGGAGGGAAATTCGAGCGGGAAAAGAAGTTATGGGCTGTGGTTCGTTCTTAGAGTAAAGTATATAAAATACCTTCAAATGCAAATTTCAAACAAAGCCCTTAACAAGGGAAAAGGTCAAAAAGTTACACAAAGAGATAAAATATATTAAGATTCAAATTATTTCATAAAAAGATTCCGAAGTGATATGTCCACGGGTCGTATGTCAACGAGGCTGCAATTGAAATTTTTCCTGGTTTGATGAGAATTGAATGATGGTAACATTGACTATATTTTAAAACCAAAGTTATATTAAATATGACCTAAATTTAATTACGGGAAACAAGTAAGGAAAATAGGAATCTTAAAAAACTACGGGAAACAAAATTCGTTATAAGGAATCCTAAAAATTAATATCTACTTAAAATACGGGGAACAGATAAGGTATCGGGAACCCTAAATACTAAATAAGAAATAAATGCTAAATTAAATTAAAAAACCAAAATTATATTTCTAATTAACTTAATTGAAAAATAAAGAATAACTAGAAACTAATACGGAGGTGTTTGATGTTAAAACGAAAGAACGGTAAACTTACCCGGTAATAAAAAGGTTAAAACTGAAATTTAAGAAAAATTAAGCCTATACTAAATTTTAGATTTTCCTAGATACTAAATGGACAAAAGAATATTTTGTAAAAAAGAAAAATTTTTTTTTTATTAATTTTTGGATTTTTTATAAATTTTTAAGATTAAAAACTATTAAAAATAGAAATAGAAAAAGACAAAAAATAAAAGTTATAAAAATTCTGAAAAAATAAAATTAAATAAAGAAAAAGTTAACAATTCTAAAAATATAAAAATGCCCAAATTTTACTGTTTTTATAAAAAGTAATTAAACTAATTAAATCTAAACCTAATTTAAATTAATTAAATTAAATAAACTAACTAAAGCTAACTGTTGTTAAAACTAAAGGACTAACAGTGAAAGGACACAAGGACAAACGGGGTAACAGGCTAACTAACCACAGGGACTAACAGTTATAACTATGAAAGATAAAATTACACAAATGGTCCCTGAGGTGGACCCCGATTACAAGGTGGGTCCAAAGTGCTTATTAGCAAAAAGCTAAAGAAGCAAAGCTGTTAAGGGGCTTGAGGGGAGCATTTTTTATAAAAGGAGTATAAGCTGAAATGAACTAAATAAGCTAGAAAAGTAGCTTTTTGGACTGCAAAAGCTTAAATAAGCTTATGAGCTTATTTTTCTTTCCTTTTGGGGTTTAAGCCAACAAATAAGCTAGAAAACTATGGGGGACAGTTAATAAGGATAGGGGAGTCCTAAAATAAGCTAAGTTATCTAGAATAAGCCCTAAAATAAGCTAGAAATGATTTAAGCTAAATTAACAGTTTTAATATAAAACAGAAATAATGCTACTTTAAGGGCTAAATAAGCTATACTAGAGGGTGAGTTAAGCTAAGAAATTTTGGGGAATTAAAGGGGAACTAATAAGCTACAAGAAAAAGCAAAAATAACCTAGGGCTTAGAATCAAATAAGCTAGAAAAAGGGGGTGAGTTTTGGTGCTCAGCACCAGGGGAGGTTCAACAGTGAGCTTAAGGGCTTTTTGAGCTTATGCAATAAGCTCTTAAGAGCTTTTTAGCCAAAACCAAATACAAACAGAATACAAGGGGTGGTTAATGAGCTTATTTTCAAGGTTTAAGCCATTAAAGTTAAGAAAAAGTTGCTGATATTGTGGCTCAAAATTGAGGGTTCTTAAAAAGTTGCAAGGCCAAATTTTTGACTATTACTTGGTCAAACCAAAGGGACAGCACAAGGGGTTGAGTAAACTGGCTAGAAACAACCACAAAGAGCACAACCAAAGTGTGCTTAAGCTGCATAAGCAGCTTGAGCACTTAAGCTCATTTTAGCTTATTGAAATTTTGACAGAAACCAAAAGGGGACAAAAAAAACTTCTTTTGACACTAAAAGTAGGGATTAAAGTGGCCTAATGAAACCCACACACTCAGCCAAAGTTGGCTGAGTGAGCTTGACCCATACCAACAACCATTTGACCCATTTTCATGCTAAACCAAACACCCCCTTATTTTCTAAAAATCGAATTTTTTAACTGATTTTGGTGAAATAAGGCTAAGAAAAGTGTTCACAAGTGAGGTTTAATCATGCACACATTCTTACACAATTTAAACAGAATTAAAAAGCTTAAATGATATTTCAAATTTTGACAAATGTAATTTCATAAGAACTCTTAACTTTTTATATTAAAAACAGATAAATTACAACATAAAGCTTTAAATAAGCTGAGTTACACTTAAATGATTAAAAGAAAAGACTTGGAATTGAAATTAAGCTAAAACATAAAAAAAAAGGTGTATGGTAAGCGGCTTGCTCTCTTCTCTTTATACAAGCTTTTGCTTTCTCTTGTGTTGGGATGATTAGCTGTGAGAGTAAGGACACTCCCCCTAAGCAATCCTAGCCTTCCCTTTGTCTTGTCTTCATCTCAACCATTGAAGGGGGTGCTCGGGTTGTGTGTTTTGACAGGGAAAGGGGTTATAAGGGCAGGGTAAGGTGGGAATGGGTGAAGGTGAGCTGGTGGTGTACGTGGGAGGTGGTTTGGGAAGAAAAACCGTGGGAAATGGCTGGTTTTGGTTTTGGCGGGTACGGGATGTGTACAGGGGGTGGGTTGCAGGTTTAAATGAAAGTTTTGGGGATGGTGCAAAAAGAGCCCCTCACCTTTCTTACTCTTTTCATTTCTTTTTGGCCGAATTTTAGTTATTAAACCAAGTTTCAAAAGTGACAGCTTAAGTCCCTGCGTTTTTATAACTAAAAGTTTAAAGAGGGTTTTGGTGTATTGCAAAAATGGTCCCTCTAGTTTATAACTAAAAGGGTTTTGGTAATTTGCATTTTCAGCCCTTGTGTTTTAAAATGGTAAAGGTTGGCAATTTGGCAGTTTTAACTTACTTATTTACCATTTTTTTCTTTTATAAAAAACTTTTAAAAATGACAACTTTAGTCCCTAAAGTTTTATAAAAAAGGATTTTGGGCTTTTGTTGGGCTTGGGTTTGTGTTGGGCCCATTGGGCTTGGGTTTGTGTTGGGCCCATTGGCTTCAAAGTCGCACATCTTGTCAATTGCACACAAATGGGCTGTTGAAATTGATTGAGGGCCCATTTGGTCTTCACAGTCTTCATAGTTATACTATTGGGCTTTCCCGGCCCATCAGATGGGGTTAAAGATTGCATCCAACAGTAAATCTTCAGTTCGGCTCGGTTTGACTGCTGATTCTTCAGTATTGACTCTGACTTTGGTATTTTTGGACTTTGGCCTTGATTTTGCACAGTCTTTTCCATTCCATGCTCAGTTTTGTCATTTTGGCTTGGTTTTCTGTCTTTTTGTTGATATCCACTTCCTGCACAATACAAATGCAAAACAAACATATATTTGGCAGTTTTTGTCTGTTTTTGGTCATTTAAGCTCGTTTTTAGAGGTAAAAGATATGTGTAATTAAGCACTTATCAAATCCCCCAAACTAAGGTATTGCGTGTCCTCACGCAATGTTATGAAGTAAACATGTAAGCCCCGTTTTCACCATTTTCTGAATTTACACTAACTACAACTAATATTTTTGGATTTTCTCATTTTTTTAACAAGTTTGACTTTCTTTATTTATTAAAACTGGGATCTAGAATGCAGAAAGACGCCCTAGATGATCTACGATGTCCCGACGGATAATTTCATCGTCCCTCGATTTTTCACAGTCCAAGCTAAGCAATTAAACAGATCATTGGTCGATATAAGTTTAGATGTTTAACCCCTCATACTTATGACTTGTGAATTTCAACTCCCCCAACATGGATATACGATTGAATGTGTGTACTCATTTTAATTTAACCATAGATCAACTTATTTTCATAGTCATAATTCAAAATGAATCATGACTCAAAGCAACAACTTATTAAGACTTCGTAACTTGATTTCGAGATTTAAACTTTAGAACTTTTTGCAACATATTCAACATTATAATCATAAGTTCTTTAAAGCTTAGGAATGCGTTGCTTAGTTTGAACCCCTACCTCGTGGTTAACGGAGTAAGATATCACAACCAACGACCGGTGTTCTTAGTTTGAAAACCCACCCCGTTGCTAGCGTAGTGGGAAATCACATCAACACCTTATTCCTAATATGGCTAAGGATTGGTGTCTTAGTTTGAACCCTCACCTAGACCTTTCTTCCAAGTGAGATATCACGACACACCAAATCCTTAGAAGCAAAGACGTCTTAGTTTGAACCCCCACCTCGTGGTTAACGGAGTGGGATATCACGACACATCTTTTACTTGCTCCATAATATCAACTGCATGCTTCATTGGCAAAATTTCAATATTCATGCATTTTTGCATTCACATTTCATTCATGCTTCTTTGGCATTTATCTTTTAAATTACTACAAAATCTCGCTTTGAAAACTCAAGTTACAAATTTGAAGCTTTTTCTGAAAACATCGATTGACTTAGTTGAATTAAATTGAGTACGTATGATTAGGTGGATTAGAAATTCACGGGAGAGAAAACCACAAGTTACTTGTATAAGTTTTTAGAAGAATCTTGCTTAGCACATAAACTTATATTTAACTCTATCATTTCTCGTTCTTCACATTATTAAAATTCAAAGCTATAGAATTCGTGAAAGCTTGGCCTAAAGGAACTAGCTAGGGCTCAACACGCCCGATCAAGTCAAAAATTATTCTTATTCTACCCAAAAGAAAAGCAAAACTGCGACAAAACACTTATTATATTTTTGAAAATTTTTCAATTTTTTCATTTTTTTGGTATTTTGGTGGTAAAAACGGGTTTACGTGGTAACAATGCTGCAGGCAACAATCAAATCGAAGATACCCCCCCAAACTAGAACTAAACATCGTCCTCGATGTTTTGAAGGGTACTACATTAATCCTAAGGCCGTTTATGAGGTATGCCAAAAGATAAAACGTTAGTCGATAAGATTAGGATATCGGATTCCCAAATGAAGCTGAGGATGTGAAACTCTTGATGAATGACAAAACTGAGAGTCTTCACAATCCGGGCAATCCTGGACAATAAACAATAACAACAACATGGAAACACGGGTAATGGAAAAGACAAGCTATCTTACACAACAACAACACTTATTACAACTACGGATAAGCATGGGGTGCCTCCCACGAAGCGCTTGTTTAGGGTCGCGATGCTTGACCCATCACAAGGATTTATTGATCCTTGGGGAAAGTTTGGAGATCCGGGACTACCAATTGTGGTACGTCCCCTCCAAAGTAGTGCTTTATACGATGACCATTCACTTTGAAATTCGGCCCCGAGTTTTGAGATAACTCGATGGTGCCATATGGAAAAACTTGGGTTACAGTGAATGGTCCTGACCAACGGGTCTTAAGCTTGCCCGAGAAAATCTTTAATCTAGAGTTAAAGAGGAGGACTCGATCGCCGACGTTGAAAACGCGGTTTTTGATCTTGGAGTCATGGATTCTCTTTGTTTTCTCTTTGTAGATCAGAGAGTTTTCATAGGCATGATCACGAAGTTCATTAAGTTCATTGAGTTGAACTTTCCTGTGATCACCCGTAATTA
>BQNB010173051.1:0-13399 GCA_026074375.1 Tanacetum coccineum
ACTGATAGTGAGATTAGTATGAGTGTTTTTGAGGTCAGATCAAGTGATGAAGAGACCACACCAGCAAATGATAGGTTCTTCAAAGCAGATAGGTATCATGTTGTTCCCTCTCCTATAACAGGGAACTTCCTAACCCCAAGAGCTGACATATTTTATTTGCAAGTTTAGATGAATATGCCGTTAGAAAGAAAATCATTGAGTAAAAAACAACTAAGCTTAATACTGATACTAGTAAATCTAAAACCAGTGAGACTGTAGGTAAAACAAATGAAGTAAACATGGAAAAACCTAAGTCAGTCCAGGAATCAGTTATGCCTAAACAAAAGATTAACAGAGACAAAGTCATCATTGAAGATTGGTACTCAAATGATGGTTGATGTGTCTGAAGTAAACACAGTTAGTCTTGTTAAGACTAATATGATTCAAACAGTTAAAACTCAAGTTGATAAAATTGGTCAAACTTCTCAGAAAGAAGGAATTGGATTTCAAAAAATAAAAGCTTGCTTTGTCTGTAAGAGTACTGACCATTTGATCAAAGATTGTGATTTTTATGCCAAAAAGAGTCCAGAACATAAGTTGAAAACTTTGGCCAATATAGGTCAAAGGGTGGTCAAATCAGTATGGGATAATGCTAAACGGGTAAATCACCAAAAAATTTCAAACAAATACCCTTAAGCAAAAAGAACTTTTGTCCCATCAGGAGTACTAACCAGGACATGTTTGGTTAATCCTGTTAGGCCAAATGGGAAAAGAGCAGTACATACTGTTAGTACTGCTAGGCCTATTAGTACTGCTAGGCTATTTGCCCCTAAAATAGCACAAACTGGTAGTGCTATTAGACCAATTTACCCAAGAATGGACAGTGTAAGACCAAGAGCCCCATATTCACCAATCAAGAGGTCTTACTACACAAAACCAACTTTTAGACCCAAAAAGTTAGAACAAGATGTTAAAACTTCTAGGGTTAAAAATATGACTACTGCTGGGACAAGAGCAGTAGTTAGTACTAGTAAGGGTAAGATGGATAATGCTCTTAAGAAGTCAAGGTGGGTTTGGAGGCCTAAAGGAAATTACATGGATCATGAGTCTAAATAAAAAGGATCTTTTATACTCAAGAAGTTTGAGTATGTTGATCCAAAAGAGATATCCAAGTCTATGGTGACTTGGGTCCCTAAGAGATACTGATTTCTCTTACTTTTGTGTAGGGCAATCCAGAGATCTGTTTACAGGATCATGTAGTGGTGGATAGTGGTTGCTCTAGCCATATGACTGGTAACAAAGCTTATCTTTCATACTATGAAGATTACAATGGAGGCTTTGTGGCTTTTGGAAGTGATCCTAAAGGAGGTAAAATAATAGGTAAAGGTAAAATCAAAACTGCTTATTTAGACTTTGATGATGTCTATTTTGTAGATGAACTTAAGTTTAACCTTTTCTCTGTCTCACAAATGTGTGACAAGAAAAATAGTGTCCTCTTTACTGACACTGAATGCCTCATCCTGTCTCCTAGCTTTAAGCTTCTTGATGAAAGTCAAGTTGTACTTAGAGCTCCTAGACAAAATGATGTGTACAGCTTGGATTTAAAGAACATTGTTCCTTCTGGAGGTATAACTTGTTTATATGCAAATGCAACATCAGATGAGTCTAAATTGTGGCACAGGAGATTAGGTCATGTGAATTTCAAAAATATAAACAAACTTGTTAAGGGACACCTAGTTAGAGGCCTACCTTCCAAAGTTTTTGTGAATGACCATACTTGTGTTGCCTGCAAGAAGGGTAAGCAACATAAGGCCTCCTGTAAGGCCAAGTTAGAAAGAACCATCAGAAAGCCCTTAGAATTACTTCACATGGATTTATTTGGACCTGTCTTAGTAGAAAGTATTAATAAGAAAAAGTACTGTTTGGTTGTGACTGATGATTTCAGCAGATTTAGTTGGGTATTTTTCTTAGCTTCTAAGGATGAAACAAATGAGATCCTTTATAAATTTATCACAGGCTTAGAAAACCAATTGAACCTTCAAGTTAAAATCATTAGAAGTGATAATGGGACAGAATTTAAGAACCATGCTATGAATGTATTTTGTGCTAAGAAAGGGATAAAAAGGGAGTTTAGTGTGGCTAGAACTCTACAACAAAATGGTGTTGCAGAAAGAAAAAATAGGACCCTAATTAAGGCTCTATGGACATACTAGCAACTCACTTTACCCATCCCAAATTTTTATTTTATTTTGGGCAGAGGCAGTAAACACTGCTTGCTATGTACTGAATAGGGTATTAGTGACCAAACCTCAAAATAAGACACATTATGGACTATTAATAGGTAAACCACCTAGTATTAGTTTTATGAGACCTTTTGGGTGCCCTTTGACCATTTTGAACACCTTAGATCCCTTGGGCAAATTTGAGATAGGAATCAAGATAAGGAACTTTAGCTTTGGATACTCTACTTCTAGTAAGGCTTTTAAAGTATACAACAAAAGAACCAAAAGAGTAAAAGAGAGCTTGTACATTGATTTCCTTGAAGATCAACCTAATGTAGCAGGAAATGGTCCTAATTGGATGTTTGATCTTGATTTTCTAACCAATACAATGAATTATATCCCAATTAGTATAGAAAATTAGGTTACTATAGATGCAGGTATACAAGAATCTTATGTTGCAGGTTCATCAGGAAATAATAAAGAAACTCCTCAGGAGTACATACTGCTTCCACTACATCCTCATGGACCAAGGATTTCAGTAAAAGATGTTGTTCTGGATGCAAAAGAAAAACCTTCTGAAAATGCTCCTAAAGATAATGATGTACAGGATTCAGAAGATGTTGCTGAAAAAGAAGAACAACATAACTTGACAGAAGCTGAACAAGCCTTGAAAGATGATCTTGAGAAGTTGGTTACTCAAGAAATGATTGCTAAAGCTATGGATGATGCTACAAGACAGGCCTTTAAAGAAGAAAAGAAGAATATTGCATCTACAAAGAGGGCAGCTCAGGCTACCAGTATTAACAAACTTAATACTGGTAGGCAATCTGTTAGTACTGCTAACACACCATATGTTAGTGCTGCTAGTACTCCCACAGGTGCAAATACTGGTGAATCATCATTTGTCTATCTTGGAGGACAAATACCTATTGATGCATCTACTCTCCCTAATGCTGATTTACCCACTGATCCAAATATGCCTGATCTAGAAGATGATTCTGATGTATTTTCAAATAAAGGCAATTTACATGGATCCTATGATGATGAAAGATATGGGAGTAGAGGCTGATTTCCCAACTGAATAACACCATTTGTTGTCATCCTATTCCATCCCGTCAGAATTCATAAGGATCATCCAAAAGGTCAAATTCTAGGAGATCCTAAATCAGCAGTTCAAACAAGAGGAAAGATTCAAAAGGCCTCTTCAGCACAACAAGCTTTGGTAAGCTACATCTATAAACAGAACAGAACAAATCATAAAGACCATCAGAACTGTCTGTTAGCATGTTTTCTCTCCCAAGAAGAACCCAAGACGATATCACAAGCATTAGCAGATGAAAGCTGGGTTGAAGCAATGCAAGAAGAATTGCTCCAGTTTAAATTGCAGAAGGTTTGGATACTTGTTGAATTGCCATATGGGAAAAAGGCAATTGGCACAAAGTGGGTCTTCAGGAATAAGAGGGATGAGAGAAGTATTGTTGTGAAAAATAAAGCAAGGCTTGTAGTACAAGGGGTTAGACAGGGGGAAGGTATAGATTATGATAAGGTTTTTGCACCTGTTGCCAGGATAGAGGCAATCAGGTTATTCTTAGCCTTTGCATCATACATGGGATTTCCTATCTACCAATGGATGGATAAGAAGCAATTTCTTACGCACTATATGAAAGAGGAGTAAATGTTCATCAACCTCTAAGTGTTTGGTTGATCCTGCTCCATCCCAACAAAGTATATAAAAGGTGATTACGCTCTTTATGTCTACATCAAGCCCTCGAACTTGGTATAGAGACACTTTTCTTCTTCTTTCTGCTGGAAAATGTTTTAGAAGAGGTCCATAGACAAAACAATTGTTTATGCAAAGAAGAAAAGGGTGACATTATGTTAGTCCAATTTTCTTAAAAAATAAGTTTTTGTTTGGATGACATCATTTTTGCTCTACAAAGCAGTCTATGTGTACTGAGTTTGAAGATTGTATGCACAAAAGATTCCAGATGAGCTCCATGGGTGAACTTACATTCTTTTTGGGATTGCAGGTAAAGCAACAACCTGATGGAATCTTTATTATTCAGGATAAGTATGTAGGTGACATCCTTAAGAAGTTTGATTTTTGGTCCATCAGAACAGCCACTACTCCTATTAAGTCTAGTAAGCCATTGGTCAAGGATGAAGATGATATAGATGTAGATGTACATGTCTACCAATCTATGATTGGTTCCCTGATGTACTTGACTGCATCAAGGCCAGACATTATGTTTGTTATCTGTGCTTGTGCTAGACATCAAGTTACTACAAAAGCTTCACACTTAAATGCAGTAAAAAGGATCTTTAGGTACCTCAAACATCAACCCAAACTAGGGTTATGGTATCCTAGGGATTCACCTTTTGAATTAGAAGCTTACTCAGACAGTGACTATGGAGGAGCCAGCCTTGACAGGAAATCAACAACGGGTGGTTATTAATTTCTTGGTAGAAGATTGATATCTTGGCAATGCAAGAAGCAGACAACTATGGCAAATTCTACTACTAAGGCAGAATATGTTGCAGTTGCTAACTATTGTGGGCAAGTGCTATGATACAGAATCAGATGATGGATTATGGCTTTAATTTCATAAACATCAAAATCCATATTGATAATGAGAGCACTATAAGTGTTATCAAGAATCCTGTTACTCATTCAAGGACCAAGCATATCAAGATTCAATTCCATTTCATATGAGATTGCTATGAGAAAAGACTGATAGACGTTATCAAGATTCACACTGACCAAAATGTTGCAAACCTTCTCACCAAAGGATTTGATGTTATAAGATTTAACTTTTTGGTGGTTAGCATTAGAATGTTAAATCTGTAGCTACATTTGAGGGGAGGTTAGATTGTAAAGCTTGTATTTGTAGTAAGTACTTGTAGTTAGAATTAATACTGATAGGGTATTAATGCTGGTAGTTAGGATATTTAGTTCAGGTTAATACTGCCTTATGAAAATGTCTTGCAGTATTTTTCTTGTTTTTGGACTAACTTTTTCAGGAAAAATATGGATTTAAGGATGGATGGAAGCTATACTAATAATTTATCTTATATCTGGGTTGTAAGTGCTTAATTCTCGTTAAACAAAAGTTAATACTAGGATATCATATTAATACTGGTAGACCAAAAAGTTAATTCTGGTAGACCAATATTAATACTGGTAGATGACCGTTGGTGCTGGTGAGGAAAAATTGATTTTCCTTAATTTGAATATTACCGTTAGAGATTTTTACGGCAATTACTTCTCATATAGGTTTTCTATTTGGATAATTACTGAATTTTATTCATTAAAACATCTTTATTTCCTATAAAGAAACTATTTTTACAGTCGGTCCAAACAGAAACCTTGTTTATCATCTATATAAATTCAATTGCCACTCTCTACCAGCACCTAGTTACTCAAACGAACCAAACCCAGCACTAAGATTCAATTAATCACAACTTTTGTTCCTTACGTCTTCAAGATGGCCACTTTGAAGTATTCAGATAAGCATAACATGGTTGCTTTTCTAAAGAAACCTAATGAAAGTGTGGGTTTCACTGAGATAGTGGACTTCCTCAAAGGTACTTCTCTAAGGTATTCCTTATCTCATAATCCCACTATCTATGATTCCCTAGTCAAACAGTTCTGGCAGACTGCCACTATCAGAACACTTGTTAATGAGATTCAAGAGTTAGTAGCATCTATTGATAATAAGGAGTATACTATTACTGAGGCATCTGTCACAAGTAAACTTCAATTGGCAGATGCAACAGGTATTAGTAATTTACCTGATGCTGAAATTTATGATGGGTTGGCTACATTGGGGTATGTCTCTGAGGGCAAACTTACTTTTTGGAAAAAGAATTTTACACCCCAATAGAAGTTTTTAATTTACACCATTCTACATTGCTTAAGCCCTAAGTCTAGTGGATGGGATCAATTTGGTAGTCCTATTGCTACTGCATTGATCTGTCTATCTAGTTTATAATTTTTCAAAATTAATTTTTGATGGAATGGTTCACAACATAGAGAGTAATACTAAATTTCTAATGTATCCAAGATTTTTACAAATTATCTTGGATATAACTATTGATAATAATGGAAAATATCTAGCCCCAACTTTGACTAAAAGCTTTTTGCAAATATGAAAAGGGGCTATGCAGGGGAACATGTACCATTGCTGCCTACAATGTTGGCAGGTGCAGCTGATGATCAAGGTGAAGGCTCAGCAAACCCAGCTGAACCCAATCCCACACCTATTGATCCACTTCCATCCACATCACAACCACCAATTCCATCTACCACTGAACCACCTCAACAACCATCACCACCTAGGCAAATTAACAGACAGGAAACTGAGATTCCTCAGTCTCAAAGTCCTACTTTCATCAATGTCGCAAATGAGGCAACCACCACAGGTGTGGGGGTTGAAACTGAGGGAGCTACCACTACAACCTCTGGCTTAGATGCATGGTTGGATAGTGGTAACATACATGAGTCTCCGCTCAGGTCCCATGAAGCCCCTCTCCATGAAGGTCACACTTCAGGAAATGCTGAGGACGGTTTACAGCTTAAGGAATTGATGGTACTTGTACCCAAGCTGGTTACAAGGATTGATAATTTGGAGAAAGAGCTGCATCATACAAAGAATACCTATGGGAAAGCAGTTCTCACTCTAGTTGAAAGGGTGAAGTCTCTAGAAGTAGCTTAGAAAAGAAAGACAAAGAAAGTGGTTGTGTCTGACTCAAAGGATGAAGAAACAGATAATCAGGGGAGGAAAATTCAAGATATAGATGATGATCCTCTAGTTTCTTTGGTAAGAGAGTCTATGAAAGAAAAAGCAGCAGATCTTATTACTAATACAAAGATTAGTGCTTCAGGGGAGGTACAAGAGGAAGATATCAGTCCTACAACCTTGGAAGCAGCTAAAACTTTATCATAGGTTGTTTCTCATAGAGCAAGGTCAAGTGATAAGGGTAAAAGATACAAGTGGAAAACAAGGACAATTGATAAAGACATTAGTACTGGTTTGGATGCTAAAGTTGAAGTTAGTCCTGACCGAGTAATAATTAGTTCTGGTAGTGCAGGAGTTAATATTGGTAGTACACCAGTTAGTACTCCTATTATAGTTGATGTGTGCTAAAACATAAATCATTTATACCCTAGAAAATACTAATAAATGGACTAAAACACTAAAATATGGATAAATATGTTGCAAATATGTTTGTATTGTGTTTTTATGCCTTACAGGTACAAAGGATTGAAAACAAAGCAAAAGCGGTAATTTTTGAGTGACTTTCGACGACGTTTTTGCGTTTATCGATATCCAAACGAAGTCGTGAAAACTCCTCGATCACTCCATTAGAAAGAGCACGAAATTACAAGTTTAACGGTACTTTACTCACCCCTTGAGCCTTTCTTATTTGAACCATGTCTCATTTTATTTGAACCTTTTGCTAATAATAACCCAGCCCAAACAAATTAGCCCTTAAATATTAAATATTGCATATTAATAATGTAACTTTGCCCTAGCTCAGTTGGTTCAGGGGTGTGGCTTAAGCTTATGACCAAGAGGTCATGGGTTCGAGTCCCCCTTGTCCCAAAGTTGGGGTATTAGTTGCTATGCCACGTGGCAGCCTTGACCCGGCCCCCGACCCGACCAGACTCGGCCCACAACCTGACCAGACCCGGCTGTTGACTGGCGGTCAACCACCGTTGACCGGTGGTCCGGCGGTGGTTGACTGGTGGTCCGACGGTGGTTGACCGGTGGTCCGGCGGTGGTTGACCACGGGTAAACGGTGGTTCGCCACCGTTGACCGTCGTTGACCGCCACCGTTGACCGTCGCTGACCACCGTTGACCGGTGGTCCGATGGTGGCTCCGGTGACTATGCCGGAACAGTGATTACGCCACGTGGCACCACTCAGGTGGTGACACGTGGCCTACTAATGATTGATGGCAGGTTATGCAGGTACGAGGTACTGTAGCAATACGAGGTTGTTCGATCGAGGCTTCTGGAAGGCTGACGTGTCTTCATATGATTGGTAGATCCAGATGTTATTAGCTGGCGTACGAGTTACGCTTGTTAATAACGCGGGGTGGGCTGAAATGATGAAATTACCCCCCATATTTGCACTATAACTGTTCTTGATGGCTGGAAAAGACGAAAATACCCCCACACCCCTTTGGGCCTATATAACACAGACGCAGCAGCTCATTTAGGGGAGTTAGGATTTTATTTTTGTAGTTTACATTTAAAAAGTTGTAGTTTTAGCTTATTTAGGTTTTTGTAAAAGCTTTTTTAAAAGCTTATTAGCTTATTGTAATAATCGTTTTAAGCTTATTAATGAAGATGTTTGAGGTTGGTTAATGCTTATTGTTTTTGATCTCTTTTTCTTATTTCTTTCCTTTTCTTGTCTTTAGCTTATTTAATAAGCTTATTTGAGCTTATTATTTTTATAGCTTATTTTCTTTCTCAAATAAGTTATCCTTTAGCTTATTTGTTTGAATTTAAGCTTATAATCTTAAAATAACTTTTGCTTATCTCATCTTTTTAGCTTTCCTTGTCTTTATTTTTTCTAAAGTGCTTATTATTTGATTAAGCTTATGTCAAGATCATAAAGGAAATCGTGAGTGCTTAATCCTCGACTTATTTATTAAGCTTTGTGTTGTAACACCCCCAAAAATCATACAACGCAGCGGAATACCACATGGGGTGCTACTTCATAATACACAGCGCTAGATACAAGAGAACGACCTCTAAATGTGCCGTTTGTAAAACAATCTCGTTGATTTTCTGAAATCAAAATAATAGTTGTCCCATAATTGCATCACCATGAAGACCTTGAATGTAAAGACTCCAATGCACATCAAATAATCCAAGCATCTAATTCACTTGAGAAAAACATGCTTAAAAGTGTCAACATTAAAGTTGGTGAGTTTATAGGTTTTTGTAAATACAAATGTTAAACCAAAGTTCTGTAAAGTATGTGCGACCGTTTCAAACTGTAGGAACCCGTCTAACACTTCATATGCCGAACCACACGGATTGGAACTAGAAAATAAGAAAGAGAGATAGAGAGATGATGGTGTAGAGAGAGAAAGAAGAGAGAGAGATGAGAGAAAAAAAGAGAGATTTAGAATTTTACTATTTAAAGTTTAAAAGCTTTTTAGTTTTTCAGGATATTTAGTATATAAGTTTTTGTAAGCTTTATTAAACTACAGTAGTCATAAAAACTAATAAAGTTTTAATCTTTAGTGTTTAATTACGTTTATAAGTATCGGTGGGTTTCAAATTAGTCTCTATTTTCAAACTTAAAATAAACTGAGTACAACAATTTTAAAGCAAACTTAATTAAATTTTAAACTACAAAAGTAAAAACAGGGGTGTAATTTTTTTTGTCTTGCTTCGGCTGCTTTTCTTTTCTTTTATAGAAGCTCAAAAGACTTGGTTAGTGCTTGTTGGGTGTGTAGAAGGTCAGCATACTCAATCCTAGCCCTCCATTCCTTTTGTACACCATCTCACCATTAAAGGGGTCTCGGGTTGAGTGGGATTGCCAAGTGGGTATGGATTATAAGGTTGGGGTGAGTGGGTATAGGGTTAGGGTGAGCTGGGAAGTGTACTAGGGTGAGCGGTATGGCCTAGAAACCATGGGAGAGGTGGTATAAGGTTTGGCGGGAAGGGGGTTGAGGTACAGTTATGGTTCGCGTTTAAAAGAAAAGAATGGGGAAGATGCAACTTTGGCCCTCCAGCTTTGGCTCTCTTTTCATTTCCTTATAAGCCGAAAAACTAGTTATAAAAGATCTTTGGTTATTGACACAAATGGTCCTTGTCGTTTTATAACAAAAGAATTAAAAGGGGTTTTGGGTAATTGCAATAATGGTCCCTCTAGTTTATAACTAAAAGAATAAAGAAAGGTTTGGGAAATTGCAAATCCAGCCCTTGCCTTTAAACATAATAAAAGAATTGCCATTTGGCAGTTTTAGTCCCTGGACTCTTTTTAGCTCTTTTTCTTTATAAAATACTTTTGAAAATAACACAACAAGTCCCTATGGTTTTGTAAAAAGGTTATTGGGCTTGGGTTTTGTGTTTGGGCTTGTATTGGGCCCACTGGGTTTGGGTTTGGGCCCAATAAGGTACAGGTTTGGTTATTGGGCTTTTTCAAGCCCAATAAGGTTATGAAGTGGGTTTTGTGTGTACAATGGCTGAGATTGGCTGTAACTGGGCTAGGATTGGGCCTTCAAAGTCTTCACAGTCTTTGTCAATTGCACACAAATGGGCTGTTGAAATTGATTGAGGGCCCATTTGGTCTTCACAGTCTTCATAGTTATACTATTGGGCTTTCCCGGCCCATCAATTGTTAAGATTGCATCCAAGCAGTATTCTTCAGTTCCGGCTATCGGTTTGACTGCAGATCTTCTGAAATTGACTCTGACTTTGGGCTTTTGACTTGGCCTTGATTCTGCAACAAATCCTTATCCATTCATGCTCAGTTTTGTGTCATTTGGCTTGTCTGTCTTTTTGTTGAAATCACACTTCCTGCACAATACAAATGCAAAACAAACATATATTTGGCAGTTTTTGTCTGTTTTTGGTCATTTAAGCTCGTTTTTAGAGGTAAAAGATATGTGTAATTAAGCACTTATCAGCGCCGCTGCCGGGGAGAGGTGTAGCGATTTTTACGGGATTGTTCGTGTTCGAGCCTTGAAGATCATTTCTTCGGAAAGTTTATTTTCGTACTTATTAAAAATAAAAATCCAAACATATTTTCTTTTTCATTTTATTTTATATAAATTTTAACAAAATCCAAAAATATTTTTATTTTTATCTTTATAAAAATCTTAAAAATATTCTCCTTTATCCTCTTATTTCATTTAATTCTTTTCTTCTTTATCCTCTTATCCGTTTAATTCTTCGACATGTCTTCGTATAACCATTTTGGTTGCTCGTGGTGTGGAGGTCCGTTTAATGGTGGAAACTGTCAAGGCTGTAGCAATGTAAGATCCGGAAATGAGTTTGTCTATGACCCAAATCCTTATTCTTATAATGAAACACCAAACTTCTTCGACCAACCTCCACAGCCCCCATAACGAGACCATACCTCGTGTTAGTTATTATGGGAACGATTCTCACTATGGTTTTGATTATCCACCACGGTTACTGCGTGTCTATGAGCAGGAACCGTGCTACAATCAAAATTTTAGTGATAATTATTATCCACAAAATTCACCGAGTTTACCACAACAATTTCTTTGATGTGAAAGTTGTGGGGGTCCTCATGAAAGTTTTCAATGTCAACTGATGAATCAAAACCACTTTGAGCATAATTCTAACTATTCCGGTTTTGACCAACCCCCGCAGTATTTCATCAATCATTAAGAAGACCTTAATCAGCTAAGGATAAGTGATGTGCACGATAGATGGGATAAACTAGAAGAGTCATATAATGAAATTTTCAACATGGTGCGATCATTTTTTGAAATGGTAATTCGAAGAAAGCAGGCGGCTAATATTAGTACTTATACTCCTGAGCCTTAGAGGCATTTCAATTTTACTTGCGATGATGACGATGATGACGAGGAGTATTCTATTCCTTTAAAAGATATGCCTCAAATTTCTCCGTCTATTACTCTCGCACCCGTATCTTCTATTATGAAGCCCGAGGACTCTCTCATAATGGGGAATGAGGAACTTAGCACTATTCCTGAAAAGGAATCGGACGAATTCATAAAGTCCAGTGTTGAGGATCTTATTCCAATCCCAAGAGAGTCCGAGGATACATCCGGTAGTGATAGTGAGAGCGTTTTACCTTCGAGTGATGATTTCTCTCCCATTTTTGAGCAAAAATCCATGACTTTCTCTAACCCTCTTTTTAATTCAAATGACGATTTTACCTCTAGTGATGACGAGTCACTATCCGATGAGGACGTTCTAGAAGATGTTAAAATTTACTCGAGCCCTCTTTTCGAATTTGACGACAAATGTATCTCTAGTGACGTAAGTCCTCTTTTTGGTGAGGTGTTAGAGGACATCGAGTACGAGGATTCTTATGATTCCAACCTTGATGAGTCGACTTTCCAAGTCACACCTCTTTCCGATTGTAATGAGGATGAGTTTTTCACCCCTAGAGAAGACGTTGAGCTTTTACTTCACTATGATCCGTCTATAAGCATTGTTTCCATTCTCGAGGGATTCATCGATGAACCGCCTCTCGAAGAGAATGATGATTTATTTGATCTAGAATCAAAAGAAAATGATTGGAAGAAGATTTTGTACGATGCTCCAATTGATGATTTGATTACTAAGGACAAAGTTTTCGACCCCGGGATTCATGAGAAGAGTTTTTCTCTGACATTTGTGAAGTTAACCTTTGAGGATCGCCATTATCCTCCCATCACATTTGTTATCCGAATATTTCTTCCTTATCTCACTTATTCGGTGGATTCTTCTTTTCTTCTCTCCTCCGGAAGTGAGGATACTATTTTTGACCTCGGCATTTCCACTTTTCATTTTTCTTCTCTTAAGCCGGTGGCATATGAAAATCCGATAGTGATTTTTCCATTCTTCTGTTTCTGCCCCAAGGACAAAGGAATCCAGGGAGAGTCAAGCTAGAGACTCGCACAAAAACAAGCGCTTATCGGGAGGCAACTCGTGTCTTTTATTTCTTTCTATTTTCTTAATAAATAAGTGTGTGATTATATAGCCTAAGTGTGGGGGGTGTGCTTCTTTATTTGGTTTGTGGTATTGTTTTTGCTTGCAGGAATCCTTAAGATCATGAAGACCCGTGCGTGTTTTCAATCCTCCAATCATCCGGTCTTCGATCTTCTGCTTATTATGGAAATCCCCAATCCTGATCATGTATATATATATATATATATATGTTGTTTCCCCTTTCACACTTGGAATTTTTTGCATTTGCCTTTTTCATTCCTAAGTGTGAGGGTAAAACCCGACATTTTTGAACATTGAGGCCAATGTTTCATTCTAAGTGTGGTGGGGGGGATTTCTATCGAAATGTGATCGTACCTGTGCCTATATGTGTTCTCACACAACCCTGTTTTGACCAAAATTTTAAATTTTTTATTGTTTTATTATGATATTAAAAAAATGATGATGAAAATATATAAATAAGTAGGCCCGTAGAATTAGGTAGCTTTTGACTTGACCGAGTTTTAAACTCTAGCTTTCTCCTTAG
>BQNB010173053.1:0-13399 GCA_026074375.1 Tanacetum coccineum
GGATTAATATGGTATAAATAGATTGTATTGCATGTACATAATAAATTTGATATGGCAATGTTTGTATGTGTGCTGGTTCGAACAGACAACAAGGAGGAGAAAGGGAGAGGATGAAAATTTTGGTAAAAGAGTTATGTGTATGCATGTGCTAGTATTTATAGAAAGAAACTTTGACAAATTGGCAACTTTAACCCCTCATTTCATAAGTCTTTGTAATTTTAATACAAATGGTTATATTTCCGTTACTTAGTTGACCAAACACGGGTAACATCACGTTAGTAAATATTTTAAATTCGTCCCACTAAATATAGTTTAAAACCTTTAATAAAATGTTAAACCTCGTAAATCACGACCTTTAAACACAGTTTTTACAAAAACTCAGGGAAACGATGAAAAATACAAAATTAACATATTTACGCTCTCGGAGCAATAAAATATATTTTTCTAACTTTCTTAAATGCTAAAAACAAATAGAAACTAAATCACGGAATGAAATTCACCAATAAATGGAAATTCTAATCAACCACATATAACATAACGACTATAATTATTTACGTAATTAAAAATAATTATCTTAGCCAAGGATAGACGTTGACCTGAAACTCGGGTTGTTACAAAGGCTGCCCCATTTCAGGCACTTTATGGTCGTAATTGTCGTTCACCTGTTTGCTGGGCAGAGGTCAGAGATGCTCAGCTTACCGGTCTAGAGATCATTCACGAAACAACTGAAAAGATCATTCAAATCAAACAAAGAATTCAAGCCACTCGTGATCGCCAGAAGAGTTATGCCAATGTAAGGCGTAAGCCTTTAGAATTTCAAGTTTGTGACCGAGTCATGTTGAAGGTATTGCCTTGGAAAGGGGTTATTCGTTTAGGCAAACAGGGGAAGTTGAACCCAAGGTATATTGGCCCTTTCAAGGTGTTGTCAAAAGTGGGAACCGTTGCTTACAGACTAGAACTTCCTCAGCAATTTAGCAGGGTTCATAGCACATTTCACATATCCAATTTGAAGAAATGTTTATCCAACGAGCCGTTGGCAATTCCGTTGGATGAAATACACATTGATGATAAACTTTACTTCGTTGAAGAACCAGTAGAGATCAAGGATCGTGAAGTCAAGCAGTTAAAGCAAAGTCGTATTCCAATTATCAAAGTTCGATGGAACTCCAGGAGAGTTCCTGAGTTCACATGGGAACGTGAAGATCAATTTCGAAAGAAGTATCCGCATCTCTTCACAAAGAAAAGGAAAACCGCACCCTCGACAAGTGCCGCATCTTGAGCCTTGCGGACAAGGCTCCTTTAATGGGGGAAGACTGTAACAATCCGTTATTTCAGGTTATTTTACGACTTCAATAATTCCATTATTTATTTTTAGGGTTTTACGCGTTTACTTTTAATTTTCTTCGTTTAGTTAAATCGCGTAAACTAAAAATCAACAATCAACGTCTATATACCCTGTTAAACTTATAACTAATCTAATATACTTAATTAGGGTATATTGATAAGTTTTAACATTTTTATAAGCATAGTATTTTTATGTTACCTGATTTTAAGTTTCGTGTCTTAAGGGCTTAACATTAGTAATTACCGGGACCAAGCACCTCAAGCCAAGCACCTCACCACCTCATAGAGAGGTGGCGTGCATATAGCAAACCACAAGACCACTTGGTCTTGAATTAGCATACAAGGTCTTATAGTAAGACATGTGTCTTAGATATTTCTCTTATATAAACACTAGCTTATTCCACTTCACTTATCCTTTACCATAAATCACCAAATACCTCTCTTTTCCCTACCTTATTTCAGCAACAACAACACACCATCAAGGGTATTTCAAGCTTGGATTAAAGGGTTAATAAGCTAGGATTTTGGAGCTTAAGATCTAGAGTTCTTAGTTGATTTTGGGTTCATTGTTCACTAGTCACTCCCATCACTTTGTAAGCATGCCAATCTCATTTCCATACTTGTATTTCCATATATAATGCATGCCATGTTCATATTAGAACTTATATATACTTGTGGTGTTGAAAAAGTTAATGAAAAGCTTATTTCTAAAAACTCAGATTCTGACTTTGAAAATCAGACCTAAGTTCGAATTTGTAAAACCTATGTAAACATATTTTTGGCCTTAGCTGCTTCTAGTACACTTACACATATGTCTTGGGATGTTCCCTATTTTTTCGAAATTTATAAAGGTTGTTTACTGTTGATCCCTTCTTGACAAATCTTACTTAGCTTGTTAAAGCTTAGTTATATCGGATAGATCCAAGACAACTATAGTAGAAACTAAGATTGCGTTTTGAGAATTTGAGCTAGTTGAAAACATTGTAGAGGAACTTCTTTGAAATATATACATAGAGTTAGAGTTTGAACCTGTTAAGATAATTATCGAAGGAGTTACACCCGTTTACCGAGAGTCAAAGCTGCTAACTTTGACAGGAGTGACTGAGTGCTCCATTTATGGTTAAATGTTTGATTTGTAACAAATTGAGTCGGAATGGCTTGCCATAACTGAAACTAGACTCAGTGTAGCTAATCTTAGGATCCGAAACGCATGATAATTATGATAAAAACAAGGAGATATATCCAATTTACGACACAAGTTTTCTGAAAAACTGGTTTGAACAAATCGAAAATGTTTTTGCATAAGCCAACACCTAAAACTTATGAGATGGAATAGAAGCCTTATAATATTGAGAGTAGACATGTTTAGCTTGTTTATAGAGTCTCCCCAAGAAAACCGGCTTTAAAATGAGCTAGATACGCTCGATTTAAGTTAGACTTATAACTACATAAAACTAGTTTCAATCTACTTTTAGTTTAATTATTAAAAACCCTTTTCTTAAGATTTTTACATATAACTTATAACTACCAAGTATAATATTAATAGGGAATTTTATAATCATATGAGGCCTCTTCGGGGTGTCGTATCGACGAGTTGTGGATTTACGATTTAAAGTGTCTCGGCTCCTCATACGTTCACTACATGACCTCTAAGTTATGATAGCCCAAACGATAGTATGATGTTATTTATAAAAGGAAAATAGCTAAACAAAACTTTAAGGATACTTCATATAACAACATAAAAATCTATGTTCAACATTATAATCAATGTCAATAACTTTATATTATCATACTTTATTCTAAGACATGATTACTATACTTTCGTAGGTCATCGTTAAAGCTTGTGATCTCGCAATACACCATATATTGTAAAATCCCCAAAAAAAACAGCAAACTAATCACTACGGTGAGTTTCATAGCGCACGTTTTTACATTTATAATGATTTACAAGTTTTGGGGTGAGAAACATGCATTGTTTTACAATTGGACACAAGTAGACATTTTTACATTATGATTACATGTTTATCTAAGTAGCGATAACCAACTGAGCCCATTATCATGAACTTTCAATTACCGAGTAAGCGCGAATGTTATAAATAGATCTATTTAGGATTGACCGTCCCAAGTTTCGGGTGCGTTAGCGCTTATGTTGCCGGTTTGGCCAGGATAAACGAACGTATTGACCATGTCAGATTTGGGACGTAGCGGGTAGAACAACATCACGGGGCAATGTTGGGCAATTTATATTGCAGATTCACACATGTCGGAGCTTCAGTGTCATGAGCTTAGGGAAAAGTAATTACATTTTTGTGATGTTTGAATTTGTTGCATTATCATACACTTGGGAAATCTTGTGATCCTACATTATACATTTTACAAACCTATGAATTCACCAACATTATGTTGACGTTTTAAGCAGTGTTTTCTCAGGAGATCAATGAGGTACAAGACAAGGGATACATTGGTAGTCGTTATTTTGGAAGTCATATGCATTAAAGATTTGGTTGCATTATATTTTGGGGATATATTTGTTATGGACTAAAATCTTTGTATTTTGAACAATGAACAAGTGAAGCTTTGGACTTATGTAACAAAAAATTTGCTAAATCCAATGTATCAGTTTTAAACGACTCTTTTAATAGTCGTTCTTATATATATCTTGTGCTATTGATCTATGAAGTACCACCGCCAGACCCATATTCCGATGCGACCCAATTTGGGGGTGTTACAGATTGGTATCTAGAGCCAAGGTTATAGAGAACCAGGTCAAATGTTTTTACTTGGACTATAACCGTTTTCACAAACATTATACAAAAGTTTTTCAGCGAGGTCCTGTGGAAATTATAGGAAAAACGATGCATTCCTATCTTGGTACCTACGGTTAATTTAAACTAAGCTAAATACTAAATACGGGTCAGTCTACTAAATATGCCGTATCATGTGCATAAATACGCCGTATTGACAGAACTGACAATAGTGTTTTAAAGTGAATAAAAATAAAGGAATGATAACGTCCAGACATTCAATACGCCATATGGTATGGAGGGGATATGCCGTATTGATGTCTGGGAAGACAGACTTGATAAAAATAAATAACAATCCGGGTTGTCTCCCGGGAAGCACTTTTGTTTTAGCTAGTCTTTAAGTTAGACTTTTCTTCAGCTTCCACACTCTTATAAACACTCTATCTTCTCAATTCAGCTTTTGATTTGGATAGCCTGCTTGGTTCCGTAACATATTCACGAACTACGATGCTGAACTAACTGCCAGTCTTTGTTCTATCATGCATAAACAAGTCAAAAATCATCACATCATAATATATACATCAAAACATAAGCAGTTTTAAGTTTAGGTACAACATGATATGAATAATATAAATGTATAGAGGATAAAATCAAAAGATAAGGGATAGAGAAATCAGGGGTCTGGCTGTTGCGTGTGGAAGTGCTAGCGTCTCCGGTCCTCTTCTAGTACGTCTCTCAAATACTGCTGGTGAGCTCCCCCAAAAGGTACCATCGAATGCCTGATAAGTCTGCACGCTAGCATCTATGAGCTGTGTTATACATGTAATCATCCATGTGGAGAATCTCCCCTGATCAGTCATTGATCTCTCCACAAGTCCACGTAAACTCCTGACATCCTTTTGTAACCGTTGTACGTCCTCCTTAAGTCTCCCCAATCTTTGAGGCATAGTCCTACCCGCAACTGGAGGTGGTGGTGGTGGCTGCGGTGCCTGTACGGGTGCCGGATCAGCCTGACCACCCTCATCGACTGCAGGAGCATCCTCAACGGTTCCAGGGGCACCAGCCGCATCAACCTGCTGCCTCTCTGGTCCCAAGGCTACCCAAGCCCAATCATCTTCTATCTCTATGCATATGTTGATCTTAAAAAGCTTACCCATGTCAATCAATGGTAACTCACGAGCCACAACTGATAATCCTCTCAACCCGTCATCACTCACCAGACCAAAGTGATGAGCAAGACACCCAATAAAATGACCTCTAGATAACTTGGCACCACTCTTCCTCCCCCAGCGTGCCTGAACAAGTATTGTGCCAATAAATATGGGACGTTAGCTGCCCCTCGGTCCATGCTATGAAGATAGAATAGGTCAGTGGCAGTCACCTTTTCAGGTGCCTGCCCCCTCCCAGAAATGCTGTAAGATATCCACATGTGGCACAGCCTCCGAACCAGATCTCTGATGTCAGTATATGAGGGAGCGCCTCTTAAAAAGTCCCTGCCAGAAGAAATCTTAACCCAGTAATCACTAAGATCCCCCTTATCAGGGATCACTCTCTCATTCCCTAACCAGTATGCTCCGAATCCATCCTTTGCCATCTCCTCGGCAGTAGGCAAACCTAGGGCTATAATAAACTGTCTCCAAGTCATAATACGCCTACCACCTCCCAACTAAAAACATAAAGTACCAGCCACATCTAACCCTATCTCGTCCCCGATCTTACAAGTGCTGAAGAACTCAAGTATAAACTCTTGAACTAAAGGTGCTCGGTCCCAAACAATCTCTTCCAAGCGTGATTCATAAATACCTCCTGCCTATCGTCCCTAGTGTATACCATCCTCATCCTCTCGGCCAAATCCTGCCTCATGTCCGGAGTTAATCCATCAAAATCTAGTATATGTACTTGGTTAACCTGCCTACTGAATATCGTCTTGAGCCTCTGCTCAAAATCGTGTACTATCTCCTCAGTGTATCCCACTACCTGATAACAAATCCATAGGTGTCTCTGATCACGAGGCGGTAGAGGTGCCATATCTGCAAAATTAGCAAGAATAGTACAAAGATTATAAATTTTTAGACATTATGTTCTGAGGGTGGATACGGCGTATTCATAAATGGATACGCGATATAGGTAGAAACTAATATGGCGTATGGGAATCAATACGCGATATAGGTAGAAAACTACTTTCACATGCCCGTATGGAACTTTCGCGTACCGTCGCATGCCATTTGGCTTGTGTAATGCTCCCGGTACTTTCCAACGGTGTATGATGGCCATATTTCATGATATGATCGAAAAGACTATGGAAGTGTTTATGGATGATTTCTCAGTTTTTGGGGATAGTTTTGATTCGTGCCTCTCCAATTTAGAAAAGATGCTAAAACGGTGTGAAGACACGAATTTAGTTCTAAATTGGGAGAAGTGCCACTTTATGTGTAGAGAAGGAATTGTGTTAGGTCATAAAATTTCAAAGTCGGGAATTGAGGTCGATCGTGCTAAAGTCGATGTTATCGCTAAGCTCCCTCACCCGACTACCGTAAAAGGTGTTAGGAGTTTCCTAGGTCATGCGGGTTTTTACCGACGTTTTATCCAAGACTTTTCCAAAATTGCTAGACCTATGACTCATCTTCTTGAGAAGGAAACACCGTTTGTGTTTTCTAAGGATTGTATTGATGCTTTTGAGACTCTTAAAAAGAAGCTTACCGAAGCTCCGATCTTAGTTGTCCCAGATTGGAACCTACCTTTCGAACTTATGTGTGATGCTAGCGATTTCGCGATTGGTGCGGTTTTGGGACAACGAAAGACGAAGCATTTTCAGCCTATACATTATGCTAGTAAGACGATGACCGAAGCTCAAATTCATTACACTACGACGGAGAAAGAAATGCTTGCCGTAGTGTATGCTTTTGAAAAGTTTCGGCCATATCTTGTCTTATCTAAAAGCATAGTGTATACGGATCACTCGGCTTTAAAATACCTTATGAATAAACAAGATGCCAAGCCAAGGTTGCTCCGGTGGGTGCTCCTCCTACAAGAATTTGATATCACCATCCGTGATAAAAAAGGAAGTGAGAACCTCGCGGCCGATCATTTATCTAGACTTGAGAATCCTCATAAGGATGTGTTAGAAAACAAAGACATAAATGAAAATTTTCCTTTAGAGACTCTTGGTGTAATATCTAGTGGAAGTACCCCATGGTTTGCGGACTATGCAAATTTCCATGCGGGGAATTTTATCATCAAAGGAATGACGACTCAACAAAAGAAGAAGTTTTTCAAGGACGTTAAACATTACTTTTGGGACGATCCCTATCTTTTTCGTATTTGTGCGGATCAAATCATTCGACGGTGTGTGCATGGGCAAGAAGCTAATGATATCCTCAAAGCTTGTCATGAAGGACCCACCGGGGGCCATCATAGTGCCAATCTCACCGCTCGAAAAGTATTTGATGCCGGTTTCTTTTGGCCAACCATATATCGAGATGCCCATACTATGATCAAATCTTGTGACACGTGTCAAAGACAAGGCAAAATTTCACAACGAGATGAGATGCCTCAAAACGCTATTCAAGTTTGTGAAATCTTGAATGTATGGGGTATCGATTTTATGGGACCATTTTCGTCTTCACATGGTAATAAATACATCCTCGTAGCCGTTGACTATCTTTCAAAGTGGGTGGAAGCGAAGGCGCTCCCCACAAATGATGCTCGAGTTGTAGTTAAGTTTTTGAAATCTCTTTTCGCTCGATTCGGAACACCTAGAGCTATTATAAGCGATCGTGGGACCCATTTTTGTAATGATCAATTTGCTAAAGTAATGTCTAAGTATGGGGTCACTCATCGTCTTGCTACCGCTTATCATCCTCAAACGAGTGGTCAAGTGGAGGTTTCCAATCGCGGCTTGAAACGTATTCTTGAGAGGACGGTTGGAGAAAATCGTGCCTCGTGGTCCGACAAATTAGATGACGCTTTATGGGCATTCCGTACCGCTTTTAAAACACCAATTGGTTGTACACCTTACAAGCTCGTGTACGGAAAGTCATGTCATCTACCTATCGAGTTAGAGCATAAAGCATATTGGGCTTTAAAACATGCTAATTTCGATCTTAAAACCACGAGTGATCACCGGAAGCTTCAACTTAATGAACTTAATGAGCTTCGTGATCAGGCTTACATGAATTCTTTGATATATAAAGAGAGGACGAAGAAGCTTCACGACACTAAGATCAAAAACCGTATTTTCAATATTGGTGATCTAGTTTTACTCTTCACCTCTCGTCTAAAGATATTCTCGGGAAAGCTTAAAACTCATTGGTCGGGACCTTTCACCATCACCCAAGTTTTTCCATACGGAACTGATCTGTTTATGATTAACCCTTTTAAATATATAAATAATAAATATAAATATATAATAAGGATATTCAAAAACCTCAATGTAGAATATCCGAAAGTATGATTCTTGGGTCGTTATCCCCAACGAGGAATGCAATTGAAAGTCGAGAGAAGGTTTGACATTTGATGCTTGAATGGGATCAAAGATTTTGATTGGGTTTTCTAAATCTACGGGAAAATTAAGGCAATTTAAACTAAAAACAATTAAGGCACACAAATTTAAACTAAAAATGCAAACGGGAATCCTAAAAATGCAACGTAAAACCCTAATTTATCAAAATTAATTCCTAAAATGATCTCTTTTACTTTTATAAGTCCTAATTAACTAAAAGATAAGAACTAAGAAAACTAGACCAAAAACGAAAGTGATTTAAGCTTAAAAACACGAAAAACGTGAACGGGAATTAAAGAAACGCAACAATTAAAACCTAAATTAAACCTAAAAATGATTTTTTAAACTTTTCCTAATCCTAATTACTAACTTGTAAGATAAAGTAAGAAAAATCCTAAACCGAGGGTGCGTAAAGTAAAAAATAAAGAAAACGAGAACGGGAATCAAATCCCGTTCTTTAAAAAATGCAATACTTAAATTTTAACCCTACGAAAGTAAATTTAAATCCTAAGCCTAGAATATGATAAAAGAAAATTTTATAAAAAAGAATTTTATTTTTTTGATTATTTTTCTATTTTTTATGAATTTTTAAAGTTTTTAATAAAAATAAATGATTAAAAATACTAAACGTTGAGTTAAAAATCTAAGAAAATTTCTAAAAGTAGCTTATGATAAACAGAATGCAGGAAAAATATAAAATCCTAAAGAGCTAAACTAAATAAGCCGGGAAAAATCTAATAAGCACTCGAAGTGCTTTTTATAACTAAAACTTAAAAAGGTATTAAAAGAATTAAAAACGCACCTTAGGACGTAAAAGTCCCAAGGGCGCAGTGGTGAGTGTGTTGTGTGTTATAAAAGGTTGAGGAGGGTTGAGGTCCAGGGTTCGAGTCCTGCTCACCCTGGATTTCCCCTCTTCCTTTTTTTAACTTTTTGCAAAAACTTTGAAAAGCAAAGTTGTAAAACTTATGAAAACTAACAACTTTAATGAAAACAATTTAAAAAAAAATCAAAATTAAGCTGAAAACAGCTTATTAAACAGACAGAATGTACTTAACTAATATTTCAACAAAACTTTATAAGCTAAAAACGGAAATAAGCTAAAGCTAGAACTAAATAAGCTATCACTATCCTAAAACTAACCTAATAAGCTAAACTGAACTAGAAATAAGCAAAATGGATAAGCCATAAGCTGAAAAACAGATCAAGCACTTAATGCTAAAACTGGATACCAAAACAGTCTTATGAACAACTTTGAGCTTATGTTTAACTAAGCAAAAGGATCCTTATGGCTTTCTAGCTTATACCATCTTAAAGACTAGTTAAAAAGCTACTTAAAACTACAAACTAAATGCATTTTGAAATTCAAATAAGCACTTAAAAAGCTACTTTTAACTTTTAACTATGTTTTTGGATTTTTAAGAAAAGACAAAATAAGCTAAGTCCTAACCTTAATAAGCTATGCACTACTAAAAATTAACCCTAATAAGCTAGTTTGAACAGAAATTAAACAAAAACTAAGGGCTTATAAGCTAAAAAATCTCAAATAAGCAGTTTGGTGAAAAACTGTTAACCCAAACAGTCCCTTAAGGCAACTTTGAGCTTATTTTTCAATAAGCTAAAAGATTCTTATGGACTTTTGGCTTATACCACTTAAAACTTTGACCTAAAAGCTGCTTAGAACAGCTTTTAAAAACTATTTTGAAAACTCAAGTTTATGATAAAAAACTTTTATGAGTTTTATCTTACTTTTGGTTTTATGAATGGAAAAGACAATAAGAGCTAAATTGCAGATCAAAAACAGATATTCAAATAAAGCTTTTAAACTAAAATAAGCCCTAATATAACTAATTTGTCCTAAAATCTACTTGTGCTATGAAAATCAAAAGCTAAAAACTACTTTTGCTTGCTGAATTTTCATCTTTAAAATGGCTATTTTGTTGTTTTTGTTAACTGATGCAGTTTGCACAAAAAAAATAGTGCAGGCTAAGAAACTTATTCCTAACATAAAAAAAATCACATAACTAAGAGTAAACAAAGCAATGATAGAAACTAAAACAGATTTGAGCCTAAGATGCTAATGAAACTGATTAATGCTAGCACAATTAAACTAGCCACTCACAAACCTATAGAAAACTATATTAAACCTAACTAACACCTTAAAACCTAGATATCAAACCTTAATATGAGCTTTAAACTAAGATTAAAGGAACTAATAGCCTTTGACAGCACTAAATCTAGTTAGTGCTGCCATAAGCCAAACACCCCTTTAAGTAATCTAAATACATATTAAGCTTGTGATATAGAGATTTCAAGCACAAATCAATAATTCCAGATAGCAATAAGCTTTTAACAAAGCTAATGAACATGATTAAGCACACAAATAAGCCAGAACAATAAGCTATAAAACTATGCTACTATTTTTGGTTTTTTTTACTGTTTTATAACAAATAAGTGCAAACTAAGATTTTAAACTATCAATCAAACATCATAAGAACATAACAACTATAATAAGCACTATTAAGCAAAACTAAACAGCAATAAGCACAAAATAAGCAATATTAAACTAATTTGCAGTTTTTAAAGCTAGAAAAGGAAAATGAAGACTTACAAAGGCCTTTGCTCAAAACAGGGCAAATAAGCTTATAATAAGCTAATCTACAAGCTCTAGCTTGTCAAAAGACAAGCTAGTATTGTCCATAAGCCCATCCAAATCCGGCTTATCATCCAAATAAGCTGTGGTGTTTTTGGTGTGATTTCTTTTTGGTAAATTTTCCTTAAGTACTTTATAGTTAAATTAAAACAGGTTTACAATATGCTTGCTTAAGAACTTAAAACTGCTTTTGAAAGGCTTTAAACAATAAGAAAAACAGTGATTCAAAACTTAACTTAAAAACTTCAAATTTTCATTAAGATTAAAAAACAGGTTACAATACTTGGAAATTGAAAGACAATAATTAAAAATGACTTGAAAACTAAAAAAACCTAGGTGAAAAAAAAACTTCCCCTCTCCAAGGCTTATAATGAGACCTATTTATAACAAGCCAATGAAGGTTCTAGGTCTTGTGATTTCTTTGTGAGAGCTCCTGCGGGTGTGCTTGTTGTGTGAGTAGGATCCAAGAGTCATCTAAGCCGTCCAAAATGAGTAGTGCCCAAGTTATATGATCATCACCATTGATTTCTTATCCTCATTCCTTGACGAATAGAAATGCTAAGGATTGCCAAGGTGGATTTTGTTGGTTTGTGTGGTGGGATAAGGTGTGTATAGGTGTGGGTCGACAAGGGGGAGAAAAAAAGGGAACAATGTTTTGGACAAGACACACTCAGGGAGATGTACAGTGTTCACGCGATTTTTAAAAGATAGGGAAATGGCAAGTTTAGTCCCTGAGGTGATATAACTTTGGCCCTTTTGATTTGTAACTGTTTGCACTGTTAGTCCTTAAAGGACCAACGGAGTAAAGGTTTATAAGGGATTGGGTTAACAGCTGTTATAAGTGGTTAAATGGGTTATTGTTTGGGCTTGGGACATGGGCCGGTCATAATAAAAAGGTTTATGAAGACTTTGGGCTTATAAATGGTATAAGTCTTTTAAGACTTGTAATACAAAAGCTTAATGGGTTGTCCTGGCCTATTAGATGGGTACGGGTTGGTCCATTAACTTTTTTTCGGTTTTGGCTCCATCTTTGACTTTGACTTTGTCGGGGTTGACTTTGGTTGACTTTGAATTTTTTGACTTTTGGCTTTGATTTGGCTTTTCTTTCACGCTCTTTCCGTTCTCGTGCTCGGTTTTGTCGTTTTGGCTTCGATTTTGTCTTTTTCTTAGATATCCGTTACCTGCATAATACAAATGCAAAACATACAAATATAATGTATTTTTGGTACGTTTTTGGTCATTTAAGTCCGGTTTTAATGGAAAATGGTATGTGTAATTAAACACATACCAGGAATCATCGAGTTATCTCAACCCGATGGTCCAAACTTTAAGGTGAATGGTCATCGTGTGAAGCATTACTTCGGAGGGGACATACCATCAAAGGTAGTCCCGGATCTCCAAACTTTCTCCAAGGACGAATGAATTCGGGGATCGAGTCAAGCTATGTGACTCGGTTACCAAAAACAAAGTGCTTCGTGGGAGGCACCCCATGCTTATCCATTTTTTTCTTTTTTTTTCTAATGTGATGTGAGGAGGCTTGTACTCTTCCGATTCTTGTTGTTTGTGCTTGTGACTTTTTGTAGGATTGACCTAAAAATTTTGAAGACTCTCGTGTTCGGTGTTTTGTCCCGGTCCACTCGAGCTTCCTAGCCTTTGCTTGCCATTAGTTTGGGGAAATCCGATATCCTAGATTATTATCGACTAACATCTATCTTTTAGCATACTTGATAAACGGCTTAAGATTTTTGTAGTACTTTCTCTATGCTCAGATTATGCATTCGACTTTTTGAGTTATAGTATGGGGTTTTAAGCCTTAGACTAGGAAACATTGAGGACAATGTTTAGTTTTAGTATGGGGTGGTATATCTTCGATATGATCTTACCTACCTTTGCCCGTTGTTCTCACGTATCTTGTTTTCCCGCAAAAATTTTAAAATTTTAAAGTTTTATATATATAACCTCTAAAAAAATGTGTGTAATAATGAAAAATAGAAAATAGTTGCTAAAAAATAATAATAAGTGTTTTGACACGAATGTAGGCTTTCCGTTGGTGAAAACGAAAAGTAAATTTTGACCTGACCGGTTTTATATATCTTAGCTTTTCTCCTTAATGTAAATAGATTGAAATTTGCTAATCTTTTATACAAGGAGCTATAAAAA
>BQNB010173056.1:2624-13399 GCA_026074375.1 Tanacetum coccineum
TTTAGATCCTGATACATCTTGTCAGAACCTGGGTGGATGGAATACTTCGATTTATAGGATTCGTGCATGATCAATTCCCTTAAATTACCAAAGAATGGTAAACAGCTTCGGTTCTTTATACATCAGGTTCCATCAGGACGTACTTCAAATGCTTTATTCATTCCTCGTAGGTTCTCTGCTTCGATGTTCTTTTCTTTGATCACCTCGGTTTGGGCTTCGATGATTTGTAATGGTAATTTTGGGTGCAGTGTCATGACTAATACTCTAACTTGGAGTGGTTTGATTCATTCCTTCTGGCTTAAGGCATCTGCTACAACATTTGCTTTTCCAGGATGGTAACGAATACCACAATCATAATCTGCAAGCAATTCTAACCAACGACGTTGCCTCATGTTCAACTCTTTCTAGTCAAGGATATGTTGAAGGCTTTTATGATCAGTGAACACAGTACACTTTGTGCCATACAGATAATGTTTTAAGAGAGAATACTACTGCTCCTAATTCGAGGTTGTGTGTGGTATAGTTCTCTTCATGAGGCTTGAGTTACCGGGAAGCATATGGAATAACTTTTTCTCTTTGCATTAACACCGCTCCCAGACCTTGATGTGATGCATCATAGTAAACAATAAAATCATTATTTCCTTCTGGTAATGCTAAGATTGGAGCTTCACAAAGCTTCTATTTTAGTAGTTGGAAAGCTGACTCTTGGTTTTCTCCCCAGATATACTTCTTGTTTTTCTGGGTAAATTCAGTCAAAGGCTTTGTAATCTTTGAAAAACCTTCGCTAAATCTTCGATAGTAGCTGGCAAGTCCTAAGAATTGACGTATCTCTATGGGTGTGGTAGGAGATGTCCAATCCTTGACTGCTTTAATCTTGGCGGGGTCAACGTGAATTCCTCTGCTGTCAATTACGTGCTTAAGAAACTACACGGTACTGATCCAGAAATCACATTTGGAGAACTTGGCATATAATTTATCCTTTTTGAGTAATTCTAGGATTATTCTCAGCCAATCTTTGTGTTCTTCTTTGTTACGGGAGTAGATGAGAATATCATCGGTGGACACTATCACAAATTTATCCAAGTGTGGTTTGAATACACGATTCATGAGGTCCATGAACACAGCAGGCGCGTTACTTAAACCAAATGCCATCACTTGGAATTCGTAGTGTCCGTATCGTGTTTTGAAAGTAGTCTTAGGAATATCTTCATCCCTGACTCTCAGTTGGTTGTAGCCTGATCTCAAGTCAATCTTTGAGTAAACACTCGAACCTTGAAGTTGGTCAAATAAATCATCTATCTTGGGTAATGGGTAACGATTCTTTATAGTGAGTTTATTCAGCTCTCGATAATCGATACACATTCTGAAAGATCCGTCTTTCTTTTTAACAAATAAGGCAGGAGCTCCCCAAGGCGAAGTACTTGGTCAGATAAAACCTCGGTTTGCTAAATCTTATAGTTGGTCAGAATAGTCCTACATTTCCTCACGGAGCTAACCTGTAACGGCCGGGCCACTGGTGTCACATCCTACATTAAATCGATTTGAAATTTAACTTGGTGAATTGAGAGGAGGTCGTAGTAGGTCTTCAGGATAACTTGCAGAAATTCTCTAACTACTGTAATTCTTCAATCGTCTCTCGTCTGACTTCTTCTCCATTACTTGGGCTACGAAAATTTGACACCCCCTGGATATATACTTTTTGGTTTTTATACAGGATATAAGGTTTAGTCGAGTTTTACTTCGATCACCTTAGATGATTAAAGTTTCACCGTCGATTAGGACGTAGACGACTTTCTTGTCACACCCTGCCAAGGCGGAATCACAAGGCGTGATTGATAGGCATCATCACAACACATGGCGTCACAATAGAGAAATACTAAATGAATTAAAATCTAATATATGAAAGACACAAAGTGTCATGATAACACCTACAACATTTATCATTCAAATTCATATAGTGCAACCAACCAACACAAAACAAATGATCATGGATTCCGCAATGCAAGCCTATGGTCCAGCTAATACCTCTTCCTAAATCTTCACACATTTTGCTAACCTTAAAATAATGCTTAAAACGTCAACAAAATTATTGGTGAGAGTTACAGGTTTAAGACACGCATATGACACCGCGATCAACAAAACATTTACGAACATATATGCATGGCTATTCTATCACAAATTAAATTCACATTTATCTGGGGTGGATCGTATCCCTCCATCCCAACAATCACTATTATCTGGGGTGGATCGTACCCCGCCATCCCAACAATCATCTCCGCCTAAGATTAACCCGCTTAACTAGCTAAGTCCGTTCGGGTCTCACACAAGGTCATGTCATCCTCACATACACATGCCTTACCACAATTCATATCATATAGCAATAGCATATAGCAAACATATAGTTCGACACTTAAAAACACATATCACGGTTCATAATTCAAAAACAGTTTTGCATCATTTCCATCCCAAAATATAAGTAAAAAAAGATGTAAAACTTCAGCACCTATGAAAGCAAATTCTAATTCCTTCACTTAATCTTGCAAAGAATCTAAACAAAATAATACACACATATGTTACCATCGATTATGTCACACACCCAAGTCGATGTAACAATCATAATGATGGATACTCTATACCCTATCTTGATTCAACTCATCTATATACTCTTCACAACTTGCTAACCTCAAGTTACCTTATAAAACCGACATCTCAACTTTCTGCATTTTATCCCATTTTTATAGTCACAAGATGACTCTAAATAAAATACTAAAACATCTAATTAGTTCTTCTCCTTACATTCCATAGCTCCCGAATGAGTTGTGAGCTTCTACGATTTTTGGATAAAAATAATAGTAGTGTAACCATTTTAATAAAAAATTCACATCACAAAGTGTCCAGATTAGACTGCTTCGACTTCAAAAGTTTGAGCTTAGCAACCCATTTAAACACATGGAATTCTACCAAAATTCTAGACAATCATAAACAATCATGACATTGCACAGTAGCAAGAGCCCATCTATTAAAAATACGTTTTGATATGTTTTTGACCTCCCAAAACTCAAATCAGGGATCTGCCTGAAAAGTTAGTTTCTGACAACGAATTCTTGTTTGATTAATTGACTAACTCCACTCACAATTAATATTTTATGAAACGACTTGGGTTGGAAATTAGACTCTCTTAGTTATTTTATGCTCAAAAAATAAATAACACTATCCCGTATGAACCGAGATATGGCTCCGCAAGATGACCTAAAATTCTGCCCAGATTTCTATTCCGAATTTAGCATAATTAATCCTAATTAACTTACCCAAAACCCTAATTATTATCCCTAAAACAATTTTTGATGATCAAAACCTCTTAATTACAGATTATTTACAATAACCTAATCCATCCTTAATGATTGTTACATTAAATAAAATCAATTGAATTGAAAAATGATTTAGAAAACATTACCTTAACTCTTGAAAATCAAAACCCTAAAATTTTTTGGGGTTTTCTTCTTGTTTTGTGTTGTTCGACCGGCCAAGGGAAGGAGAGGAAAAATCAAAGTGATTTGGTTTAGGTTTGATTTGTATTTATAGGCCTTAAAAGATAATTACCAAAAACAAGTTGTAATCTAATTAGGATATCTTTTCCTTTTTTCTTTTCTTTTATTAAAATTCGTTTTTTTTTTCTATTATAAAAAAAATTATTATTTATTATTATTTACAACTTTAATACCTATATTTTTTATTCTAGGTTAAAACCTTTGCTTATTTCGTTAAACCTTGAACTTTCTAACTAGATTCCTAACAAACCTTCATTTCCAATTATTTCTAAAAAAGGAAAGTACTCTAAAATCACTAGAATACTAACATAATATATAAAATATATTATATATATATATATAGTACGTACACAGAAAATTACGTACACGATATTTGAAACTACGCAAAGCTTCCAAATGATCTCATTTCCATTCAATCTCATTTAAACTAGTACCATGATTCATCAATCATGTACTTCAATCTCATACCCATATCTCTCACAAAACACATAAAGAACACACATAAACGCTTCAAATAAATTCTAAACAAACTGACCAACTGGCTCAAACCACGGTTGTCACATTTCTCGTCATAGAGAATTTTGGCATGATACTTGGATAACCAGTCCATACCAATGATGACGTCGAAACTACCGAGTTTAATCGGCATAAGGTCAATTTCGAAGGGTTGGTTTAACAAAATCAGAGTGCAACCATGGATAACGAAAATTAGTGACTATAGGTTTCCATCGAATCGTACCATTTCAATATCATTGTGGTATCTAGTGTAATTGGTGGGGGGGGGGGGTGGGGGGGGGGGGGGGGGGGGGGGGAGGGGGGGGGGGGATATATTAAGCATAGAAGCAAGATATATGATTACGAAAACATTTATCGGCTCCTGAATCAAAGAATACACTGCTAGATGTTGGTTTTAAGAATGAATTACCCGTGAGCTACTTATTCGGAGGCCTTGTGCACGTTCTTGTCACCTCATCCCAATGTATGCTCTTCCATGGGCACTGTTTTAGCTTTGGCACTGATTTTGTAATGCCCTTGCTCCCCACAGGCATGACAAGATCACTGATACTTTGTAAGTGCTTCCGATGGATGGTCCCTTTGTTGATAGCAGTTCCTGTCTGATGACCCCACCTTGATGCAAGTCTGACACTTGACAGTGCAAGTCATGTGTGATGCATGCACATCTTTTACACCAAGGGAAATTTTTCTAGCATACCTACTATTTTAGTTGGGTGGCAGCATAAAGCCCTGACAGTTTCCGTGTCTTAAGTCCTTCTATTAAAATGTTGTTGATGTGAATCATAGTTTACGGTGTTATTGTTGTTGTTACAGTTATTTTAGTAGTTGTTGTTGGTGAAGGTTCTTCTATCATCAAACTTTTGTTTATGATCATTGGTTCCTTGTACAGAATTGTGATTTATTACCTGATCCATTAACCTCTGGGTTATGGTAATGGCTTCCTCCAAAGTTTGAGGCTTTGAAGCGGTAATATTTCCTTCAATAATTTGGGACAATCCCCCGATGAAGACTTCCATAAGTTTCTTAGAATTTGGTACCATAGTTGGACATAAGACTGCTAACTCCTGGAATCTTCTAATGTAAGTCTTGAGGTCATTCCCTTTTACAGTCAGATTGTAAATATCATCTTCCATTTTCTTGACCTCGGTTCTGGGACAGTACTTCTTTATTAAGAGCTTTTTAAATTCGGACCTAGAAATTTTATAAGCTCCTCTATTCCAATAGTTGGGTCGAAATGGAATTCCACCAGATAAAAAGCTTCTCCGGTAAGAAGTTACCAGTAGCAATTTCAGTTTGCAGTCCTCAGGTACATGTACGGAGAAAAACCGAGATTTAGTTTCGTTCAAAACTAGCGAGAAGACCAACAGCCCCTTCCGTACCTTTGAAATTGAAAGGTTGGCAGTTCATAAACTCTTTGTAGCTACATTTTCTTGCTATAGGAGTTTCTCTTTGTCGGGTGTTCCTAGTGGTATTGTCAGTATTTTCCATGGTAGCAGCTTGTGCTTCCAGAGCTGCGGCAACACTATCAGCAACTAGTTTCTTGATGGCGGCCTGAGTCATGGGTGGTGCTGCAGATGTTGATGTCCTCTTGGGAGCCATTCTATCAACATTTACAAGACAACACAAAATAAGAATCCATACAATGATATAGTCATATCACAAGTCTTTGTATAATAATCAAAATTTTCATACATAGTGATATTGAAATCATTTGACATAGATACTTATTTGATACAAGTTCTAACAAAGAAATACACATCCTTTGATATTACATTGCAGAATATAACAGAAAATTTTGGAATCTAAGACTTCCGGAGATGGACACTCTAACAAGCATCTAACTTATTAGTTTCCTTGGGGACTGGTTCACTTTTTAGTGGTCGCGGTATGATCCATAACGAGTTATCTAATCCTACAAAGATAGACTCGTCAAAGGGATAGTCTGGTGGTGGTGTAGTTGACCTAACCAATGATGAAGATCCTACTGATGAAGATGGAGATAATGGAATAGGTGATTCAATAGGAGGCTCAATGTCTCTAGGTGGTATAGGTGGGGTTATATGTAACATTTCTCAATTTCAGGTCATTTTACGACTCCTATTATTCGTCACTATTTATTTTAGTCCGATACGCGTTTACTTTTAATTTAACTTTTAAGCTAAATCGCGTAGACTAGAAATAATCATACAATGTAAACGGTCACCAAATAAATTAAGGTTTACATCAATCAAGTGTTATATAATTATTAAGAAGTTAATTAATGACTCTGCGTATTTTAAATTTTATTGGACACGTAAAAGGTTTACGTTTCGCAATAAAATACATTTAGACACACCTCGGAAATACCTAGACTTACCTAGACTCAAACCAATACCCACTTTTAAACCTTAAACACAAAATTTAATCAAATCTTGTGTTAATAACCCACTAAGGCCGAATGTGGGGACAAAAGCAACTAGAAATCCTTAAAAATCTTACACAAAGTACTTGTACATCAAGGTTTAATTAAGAATTGTACTTAATGTCCCTAACTAGTCTATTACACAATGGATAATGGCAAAATGTGCTCTCTTTCTCTCTTGGATACCCGCGGCAACACAACAACATATATACATCATAAGATTTTCAAATCTTAGGTAAATCTTGTACCAAAATATGGTAATTAAGAGGTGTACTTAGGTGGTTTAGCAAAATACAATGTGAGGCTAACTAAAACCACAAAACCTCTAAGATTAGGGCACGGTTTAGTTTGATTGGGACTAGGTAAACCAACTAGCTCATGAGCCTATAAATGCCCATCTACACTTAACATATGACACTTCTTGAAACTCTTAAACACATTAAACACACTCTCTCAAGCAAACCATCCTAGTCTCATTTATTTTAGGTCACAAACCGCAAACAAGCACCTACACAATTCATTCTAACCTTCAATAATACTAGGGTCTTCATAACAAGGATGTGAGAGGAATACTCGAGCCAAGGTCGGGTAAATTGTATGAGTTTTGAAGCTTAGGGTTGGTTATTTGATAGTGTACACGTTTGGGTTAGCATTCTTCAAATCCAAACTTGTCAACCAAGTCACTAGGACCCTTTGTAAGTTGCGTCAAACTTGTACATTTCATATTATACTTATTTCCTTGATATCTAGTCGTATATGCCACGTAATAGGTGACTAACGACTTTACATGGGTGTGAACACGCATGGTTCAACCCATGTGTGGCACACGTATACATATATACATATAATCTATCTTGTGTGGTGTTAAGAAACATGTACAACATGATTAAATGACGAGCAAAGGCTTAAACATGTTTGTCTATATGCAAATGTGAACACCAACATGAACAACAAACTCTTACACTCGAAATACATGAAACTATACGTAAACTTTTAAAGTAAACGCGATATTGTAGCTTAGGAAAGTGTATACGACATTACTAGACGTTTGCATGTGACGAACACAACCATTTTGAGTGCTAAATGAGCTTACAATGATTTCTAGATGCACAACGAAACCTAAGGAGCTTAACGGGCCAATAAATGGTCTCATTAAATCCACACAGTCACATTTGGGCCCAACAGCCTGTTAGTTAGGGCCCACGACTTAATATTAAGCTTACTTGAGCTTATTGATGGATTAAAAGGGCTTATGGAACCTAGTTGTACAAATGAACACCCTTAGAAACCATACTGGCCTTAATGGGCTTGGTGGTCATTAACAAGGTCCAATATGGGCCCAACAGCCCTAATAAGCTCAAAACAGCTTAATTGAGAGCTTATACAGAAATATGGACTTATAATGACCTTAGAAATGCTAATGGACCAAAATGGGACAAGCTTGAACACGTACAACCTTAAAATACAGATGGCTCTTAACGGCCTAAAAAGCCCTTAACAGCTTAGTTGACTTATAAATAAGCCGAGCGATAAAAACAGACTCACGAGTGCTTATTTAGACTAAAAAACATGTTAGAACCTTCTTCCCATCCACTTTCTCTCTCTAGAATTTCTTCATAGTTATTTGGTGTTATAGATTACTAGCATATTCTTCACTTTTCCCCGACCGTTCCATGATAAAGACTCAAAATATACACAAACGCCTCGATCATAGAAATGACAAAGACAACCTAAGTTGGCGTTCCCATAACGGTCAACTTCCCTTACATCCCAAACTTATATACTTTTACAAAAGTGGTGATATCGACCACTTAATACAAACTATACATCGTTGATTTTTTTCACAAATAATCGATCCTTCTAAGAATTTCTTCGGTTTAAGTTTAACGAACCGACTATAAAATTTCTTTCTCTCTTTGATGCATTTTCTATTTTTCCATTTTTTTTCATAAAATAACCTCTGGGTGCAAGATTTTACCGGCATGAAAATGCATAATTTTCTAGATCAAATTTTACTTTCAACACTTCTTCTCGGACAGAATACATAATTGTGGAAAGTAGCAAAATAATCGAGCTACATATTTTCCCAGTGCATTGTGCAAATTCCCGACAATAACAGAGATAGAAAAATTATCACTTGACACGGAAATCCAAAACGTTACACAAAAAGCAACTTAGAAAACATTGATTAAGAAGGCTAATTCGACATGAAGCTAAGGTGTAAAGGTGTAACAAAAAAGACATATGTGTGAAAAAGTGTGGAATGCTCAACAGCATAAGTTTTTTCTAGTGATCTCTACTCTTAAAATTGAGAGTAACGAAGGGTTACACTAGGAATTAAACTAAACAGTGTATTTAGTAATTAACAACATATAGCTTTTTGGTGTATTCCTATAATTTACCAGTTAAAAATGTTTCTCCACTAATCCATAGTACTCATCTTATGGTCTCGAGTGATATTACCAAGGTCAAGTTTTAAGTCCACTACATCACCGGCACACTCATATTTTTGTGAAATTTTTAGTAAACGTTAGGAAACGGAATAGGCTTAATTCTCACAAATTAGCTATAAAGGTTATAGTGCGCGAGGTCATGTAACTAGTATTTTTTTTACAAAAGTTATGTTAGAAAAAATTTAAATTTAGCATAATTTAAGCACAGTAGCTTTTAATTAAAAGAAAGGACAAGTAGGCGTTCTAATTCTCCATCTCCCCCACTTAGATTATACAACGTCCTCTTTTATAATAAAACAAAAAAGAAAATGGGAAATAGAATTAAAACGAGGAACTCCCCTGATATGTTTCCTCGGAATATTTACTAATTTAGTTCTTTGAGCAAAGTGGTGTTGACTTTGGCTTCAAGAATGCTTGTAACGAGTTTAACACAAGTCCTTATCAGAGTATACCATATCGTCGGTTTTTCTCTTATAGCAAGTCTTCAAAAAATTAGAAGACAAAAAGTGCAATTTCCTTAACTCGGTTATACAAAAGTTACAATGCAAGAAAACAATTAAACTTACGACTGTACAGGGATCAATACGCCATATCCCAAACCTTAGGATATGCCGTATGGTTCCTGTAAAAACAATTAAAATTTTTAAAGTGCTGAATTTAAATTACATATTGATAATGTCCAGACACATCCATACGCCATATCCAGAGGGGTTCGATACGCCGTATGGAGTGTCTGGGAAGACAGACTCTTGAAAAAAAACAATTCAAACAATTTAAAAATGACCGGGTCGTCTCCCGGAAAGCACTTTTGTTTCAGCTAGTCGTTAAGTTTGACTTTTTCCTCTTCATTTGGTGCGTGTTATGGCCCATCCGCGATCTTTTTTATTGAAGAGTTCATGGTAGATGCAAGACATGCTGCTAGGGGTTTTTTCTATAGTACTAATTTTGCTTGGACCCACAGTGATGTATTCTTCACAAGATCCTACCGAATACCGTATGACAATGAATTCTTCAGTTTGGCACAGCTTGTCAGGGTTGCTAATGTCATGATGAGCGGGAATTGGTATCGGAGAATAATCTCTATCAATAATTTCGTAGATGTCTTTTCCATCTTGCGCATCCAAGTAAGGTTTGAAAAATAAATTTGAGCATGTCTTTTCGTTGCTTTCTTCGCATGGTACATTGTAATTGACGAGGTCGTCAATCGTTCCTTTATTTTCTCCATTTACATAAACTCTCATAGTCCACTTTTGACGTTCTTGTCTAGTTCCCATTAGATGTCAAATTTTGATGCCAGCCAATATAAAAATTCAAAGTAATCCGTTCTGTGGTCCAAGTCATCTGGTATTTTACCTTTGTAGGTATGGGACAATGGGTAATATTTATGGAAGAATTTATCGCTCAATTCCTTCCAAGAAGTAACCGTTCCTTCACTGTTCCACCATTTCTCAACATCTCTGCTAAGTGATTTTGAGAACACGTGTAATCGAAGTTCATCCTTGCTCACATTAGGAATCTTGATCCACTCGGTTATTTCAAGCACTTTTGCAAGGTGGTCGGTAACGTCACTTCCGTTCTTACCATTGAAGGAGTTGTCATGCAATATTTTCAAGAATTCATCACTAATATTTAACTCGGGTTTTGCTATCATAGATGAATTAGTATGATATCTATCATCGTCGCTTGATACGTCATCATCCATTATCCCTTCATTGTTTCCCACTTCTATCCAAGAATATAATAATGCGCGTTTAGTTGTTTCATCGACCTTTTTATGGTCTTTGAATTTTGAATTCCTCCAGGTTATGAATTCGAGTGGGTCAAGACCTTCTTCATCATCTACGCACATTTTATCAT